>CM076583.1:1156359388-1156530044 GCA_034641835.2 Pinus albicaulis | reverse complement strand
AGAAATGAGGTTTTTTCATTTGTATCATCAAAGAATCATTCATTTATATAATGTAAAGGAGGTTTCCCCCTCGAAGTGGCTGATTTCTAAGGCGTTGATCTCTTTTTTCTTCTATTTTTGGAGTTCGTTTCATGACAGGAAAGATAGATATCGAGAAATTTAATGGTAAAATATTTTAGTTGTGGAATCTCAAGATGAAGGATTTGATGATGGATAAAGATCAATGGATCATGGTAGATCAGGGTACTAAAGCAATGACAATGTTAGATGAAGACTGGGCGAAGTTGGATCGAAAGTCAAAGAGAAAAATAAGTTGTGTATCTTATATTTGGTATCATGACTGTATCTGGGGAAGCTACGACGAAGAATTTGTGGTTCAAGTTAGGGACTTTGTACTAATCTAAGTCTCTGGTGAATAAATTTTTCCTGCAGAAAAAGATGTATAAATTGAGGATGAAGGACGAAGACTTAGTGACAGAGTATCTAAATGCCTTCAATACTGTGGTAAGTCAGTTCTCATCTATTGATATTAAAATCTCAAATGAGGATAAGTGCATCAGTTTGTTGTGTTCTCTACCAGATTCGTGGGATAGTCTGGTTATTGCAATAGGTAGCAATACAACTATGTAATATCGCAAAATAGGAAAAGACAGTAAACCATAACACAATATCTAGAAACTACAAATGTATGGAAATAAACCAAATACAACATAAAAATATATAGAACAGATAAGTCATTTTATTAATCAGGAGGTGAAATACAAGTACAAAAATGCTAAAAAATAGCAAAACTCAAGCCAACAGAGATGGCTCGACTGACCCTTAAGTCCTCTCATTGAGAACACTGCGTAACTATTGCTCTGTTGGAGGCAATAGTGTGTTGTTCTTGCTGGAAATGCTGAAAATATAACTGATGGATAAAAAGGGATGCATATATAAGGCTCTTCCGGAGCTCAGAAAATTTCAAGATTTCGAATTGGGACACTATCATGAAAACCAAGAATAACCCAGAAAGGATTTCTGGATTGGCTCACCTCGTAAAATCACCCTTCTAGGGATTGCAATACATAACTGTTGGGTATGCATATATATGGCATGAAATAAAGATAAAATAGATGCAATAACACTCAATCCACTTAATCCCTGCAGGGCTAGCCCCTTCCCCTGATTCTAAAGCTAGAAGCTTGAGATCTAGCTCTTCCTTCATCCTCTCAAGTTGCAGCTGCTGAACTGCACAACTACTAGAAGTGACCGCACTGTCAAGAGGAATGAAGTTGTAGAATTTTTCTAGATGAGGCAATACTGCTCACAGATGATAGAAATGACCCCACCAAAGTGAGGGGATAATCTCTCACAAGATTCCAAGCTGAAATACTTGGAACGTCCTTTGTCCTCTGACCCTACATTACTGGAATGCATAAATCCTGCAGGAGCTGCTATTGCATGGAAGTGTAGAATGATGGACTAATTCCAGATGTAGTAATGCTGCTCTCAGATCACTAAAATGGATGCACAAGGTGAAGGGTCGATCCCTCCATAGGCTTCCCAGCCAAAATACTGGAAAATACCTTCCTCCTCTCAAACCCTAAGGCATGAATGCGTAATTCCTGAATTTATAAGTGCTAAAGAGAGGGGTTTAATGTGGAAAAATTGCTGGATGATGAATGGATACTCAAAGAAATATTTCCAGAGTAGGCGCTTGAAGTCCCTTGTGGATAAGGGTGGGATCTCCCCTCAGAGATACCCGTGTGCTAAACAAAACAACAGACTTAGCTAAAAAACTAAAGCGTGCAAAGAAATTTCGAAACAACAATAAAATATCAAAATCCGGAATGCCTTATATGGCTTCCCTCACATTCCTTTTATGCTTGTGAGCCTTCCCTAGCCTTGGACGACCTCATTACTAAACTTCACATGTGGCCACTAGCCTCCATGAAGACTGCGTTTTCCTCCATGATCTCCATGATCTCTTCATTTACTCTCCACTCCCTCCGTGATATGTGCATTTAATGAACCACTTCCTCCATCACTTCATCATTATTTCTCCATGATCTTAATTTTATTCTTCCACTATCTCCGTCATCTTCCACATTACTTCTCTACGATCTCCATTCTTCCTTCATCTATAAGTTGTTGCACTACTCCATAATGCCGATCCACTACCTAACTAACCTACATTCACACAAAAGAAGTGGATTTTATTCATCTATTGGGTTTATGGGTCCCTCTACCCTTTTATTTACTTAACTAATTAAGAAAAGTAGGAACTCTAATATTCCAATAAACTGATGGAAAATTTGGAATATTAAAAACTATGTTGAATTTTGTTGTAATTGTCTCATCCTTAATGTCATAGGAAATGATATGGAGAAATATGGAGGGCCAGAATGGAGATTCCTTATATGTACGAGGAAGGTCCCATTACAGAAATAAAAATAAGTTTTTGAGTGCGAGATATAAATATAGAGGGGAGATATAAATATCCAGGAAAGCATTTAAAGGTGTGTTGGAAATGCGGAAAGGAAGTGCACTACAAAAAGGACTACAAATCTAAATCTCCCGAGAAAGGAAAGGGATCTGATGATGCTTCTTCTGTTGAGGAAAAAACCACCTTAGATGAAGGTGGAGATGTGTATTTGTATTCTTCTTCAAATATACATGTAGATCATGAGGCATCGTTGATTGACTCAGGTTGATCCTTTCACTTCACTCCCCATAGGGAGTGGTTCTGCGAGTATGAGAAGTATGATGGTGGTGATGTCTTCTTAGGAGATGATAGGAAGGCTAGAATAGTCGGATGTGGAAAATTCAAGCTCAATATGCAAGGTAGAATGATTAGAAAACTTCCTCATGTTCTGAATATTCTTGCATTGGCCGGAAATCAGATTTCTGTAAGCAATATGGATGATGCAGGTGTAAAAATAGTGTTTGAGAAATATGACTGCAAGATAGTTCAAGGAGTACTAGTATTAATGTAGGGATTTCAAATTGGAGCTCTCTACAAAATTTAGGGTAGCAAATAAATTGTTATTGATGGGTGTTGTTATGGGAAAAAATACCCTAAGGTCTGGGTTGAGGGACCTAACAGAGAGGAAGACATATCATCTCAATAATCACTCAAATTATGAGTCCTAATTCTTGAACTAGAAAACTGAGGATAGGTGACCTTACCCATGTGCCCTACGTCTGAGGTCGATCTCGCAAGGTGAAAACCCTTTGCTACTCCTCGTGCTTCAATACCTATAAATAAATAAATAAATAAATAAATAAAAATCACACAAACTAGTTGCATAGCATATATATATCCTAGATGTCAGCATGTTAGAACATATAATCTCATAAAAATAACATGAAATAAACCATTACAAGATCATTCAACATGTATAAGAGACATATAACACAAGGACACCAGGAACGGGACAAAGATTCTTTTATTAATAATATGTAAAGAGAAAGTGGAGAAATCACTTGAGATCTGCCACTGCTCCAAGTGAAACCGTCCTCTGGATCTGTCCATCCCTAGCCTCACAAATATTCTTCCATAAAAGGTGCAGAGAGGATGTCACATAAAGAGGGGGTATGTAATATTCAAAATTTGGAACAACTACACTATTGGGAATATCTCAAGATATTACCAATGTGGAGATCAGAAATGCATAAACATGAGCTGGAAAATAGAAGTGAATTAATTAATACAAGAATGTCAGAATATCCACATAACCATTACATTGGATTATAGCAGCAACAATGTATACAAGATCTTGAGGAAATGTTCTCTCAAGCTAGGCAATGCAGCCTTAATGAAACATATACATGATAAATGGAGAAATACTGCTGCATATATGAAAAGCCATGGCTATGACTGCACAGTCTATAAAGAAGGACTGTTGCAAAATATTTTCAATACACAAATATGACAATATACAGCTCAAATAAAAGAGGGGGAGCAAGATCTCAACCCTTGGAAACAACAATCCTTAAAAGGATTGGCTGAAATAAGTACAAAATGGAAATTCTGCAGAAATGCCGGAGTTGCTGGGTAGCAGCTACAACTCAGAAACTAGAAATTGATGTATATAGCTGATAATGCCACAAATGATGGTTGAATCTCATCCAAAGGATCTCTCAGGTGAAAGGATGATCCACTCCCTGAAGATCTCACCCTCCAAAATAGTGGAGCAAGTCCCCACTGCAATTGCACTCAGAAATAACGAAATATAGAGAAGGGACTACGCTATTAGTGAAGGGAAGTGCTTGGTCTGATGCCAATGATCTGTAATATTCTTAGGAATCTCCCCCACTAACCTCCCAGAGAAATAGAAGCTCGCTCCTCTGAAAGATGAGCCAAGGAAATGGTGTTGTGGAGTTCCTTCTTCAGGAATAACGTTGTGACTGAAGGAGGTGGCTTTGGCCTTGAGCCAAGAGATGTGGAGAATGAAGAAAAATCCATCAAGAGGCCTCTCAAGAAGGTGCAAAAATCCTAAATAGGAATTCCCCCAGCAACTTTGCTAAATAGTAAAAGAATGCATAATGTCTGCATAGACAATGAAATCAATAATCTAATTCATGAGTAACAATGGCTGCCTTGCCCTCCTTTTAAACAAGTGAAAGGTCTTTCTCCATGGGTCCCATTCATTAAGGTTTCCTCCACCAAATATCCTCTTCCTCATTCACACTGTGCTGTCTTCTAAAGTGATCCACTCCTCCTATGGCAACGTT
This sequence comes from Pinus albicaulis, assembly GCA_034641835.2. Taxonomy (NCBI): domain Eukaryota; kingdom Viridiplantae; phylum Streptophyta; class Pinopsida; order Pinales; family Pinaceae; genus Pinus; species Pinus albicaulis. The sequence goes on along the minus strand of CM076583.1, from coordinate 1,156,525,325 downwards.
GTTGACTTGGTCAAACTTGACCTTGTCTTCATGCATTTTCCCTTTTTCACACTTGAGGGTGAAAAATGAAGCTACTTTGATGATCCCTTTCACATTATGAGGGATTTTATTCATGTCTTCAATAATAATGGGTTCCCTTACCCATTTATTAAGGTGATAAACAAAAAATTCTAAATTCCATTTAGCTATGTGCTAAAATGGGAATATTACAGTCCTCCCCTCCCAAATGTTTCTTGTCCTCAAGAAACTGCAAGGATAGAACTGGAAAATCTATACTCAAGGCATGGAGTCTAAAATGTGTTGAGGAACACCTTCCCCAAGTGGATCCTCCATTCCCCAAGCAATCATCCATACAAAGTGAGTTACCTCCCAACATGGCAACTCCTAACAATCATCTTCCACCTTTGGCTCCTGCAATATAGGTGGGCTGAAAATCTAATCTTGGTAGACAAAATAGCCTACCCCATGTTGTCCTCCTCTCCACTTAGGATAAGTGTAGAGTATATGCTAATCTTGGGCTGCAATAATGTTTCCCTCTAGTGGCAAGATTAAGACTAGTCCTCCAAGGATCTCTTCTCCAATGTTATGAAACATGTTGTCCCAAATCATCTCATATGTGATGAGTTGGAAGTCACCATCATATGGAATCCAATCAATCATATGGCTCACCTCAGATGGAAACAAATGTTTTGCTGTAGTGGCCACATATTCTCTCATCCTACCATTAGAACATGCAATGAAAATAATGTGGGAGATCTCTCCCTCAAGGGACACATCCAACCAATGTTCCATTCCCCCAATCATGCTCCCAACAAATATAAAGACAACAACAACATAATGAACCATAGTGAGAACCATGCTTGTTGTTATGTGTAGAAAGGGAGAAGGAAAATGGTCCCTCACTTATAACCAATGAATTTTGTCCCTCAACTGCAAAAGAGTATGGAAAAAAGCGTGGCCTCTCAACCACTTGCTTGTTGTCCTACTCTCCTCAAATGTATGGAGAAAGTGAATGATGTATGGTGCAAGGTGAGTATATCCTCCAAAATACATTTCCTCCCCAAGTCCTCCTAATGAGTGGTCACCAATAGTTCTTATGGCCTCAGGTAGACCATGGGGTCTAGAAAAAATAATGCTCCTCCTTGGAGCAACATCCTGTACATATATGGTTAAGGGATGAATATACAAATCATCATGCAAATAAACAATACCCTTACCATAAGTTTTGCTCATGCAAATGGAGTGGATCAAAAATGAGTCTCCTCTCATCCTCAAAGAGAAAGGAGGTGGTTGTGCTAACTCCTCCAAAGAGTCATGTATCTCCTCCATCTGCACATGATCCCTACATATCCTCATATGTTGATTTGCCAATATCATGCAAGCAAGATGATCCCGGGAATACTCCACCAACAACCTAGAGCTCCAACATGGATCTATCCTCCATAGTGACAACGCTGATGATTCCTCATGAAGGACATCTGTCATATGGTCATCTCCTTCTTTGACATCTCCCATGCCAAAGATGAAAGTTGGAAGGCTACTATCCTTCCCCTACTGCTTCTACCACAACGTAGAATCTAAAATGAGAGTGGGTACAAATGATGTTGAGAGAATGTATCTCTCCTCCCTGAGTTTACCCAAGACTCTCAGTGCTGTAAATTTGCCTCCCAAGGTATCCACTCCTCTGAAATAAATTAATGGTGCCTCAACATGTGAAGCATATCTCATCATCTGTTGATCCATTGGTCTCCCCAGAAAAATTTCTCCATGCAATGAGACATCATCATCAAGATATGACTGAATATATGAATGAACAAATCTGTCCATGCTTCCACTTCATAGTGAAATCACCTTCTTAGGTGCATCAACATCTAGAAATGAATAGGGATTTGTACTCCTCGTCTCATGATGTTGGGTCTTCTCCCTATCTTCTCCTTGTTTCTCCAAGGTTCCACACCTCTTCAACAATGGCATATGTAAAACATGAGTTGTGCCTTGAACTCCATACATGAGATCTAGAGAAATTCCTTGCAAAGATGAAAGAATCCCTCTACCTGGAACAAGAGCTCCTCCTTCCTCTACATGAGGCACTAGATGATCTCTAGATGGCACAACGTTGTTTCCCTCAGCCTCCTCAACATAAATGGGCAACCCTCCAACAATGTTGCTGCAAATATGGAATCTCTCCCAAGCTGGAAGTAATTCCTGATCATCAAAGGCCAAGGAGTATCCCCTTTGCACCATGATAGTGCCATCTCCTACTCCTACAACATTATACAAGAAATGGGAGCAAATATACCCTTGCTCTCCAAATAATGACCCCAACAACAAATGTTTTTGCTACTTCCTCATGCTCTCATCATGCAAGATATGTGATGAAGACATAGTGAAAGATATGAATGTTGCATCATCACTTTGCACCCATACTCTTTGCTTCTCAATGATGCTAGCATCCTGCCACATCTTTTCCATCATCATACCCTTGGAAAGAGTGTATGCCAAGTGATGGCCAAACTCCTTCAAGAGTAACCACTGGAGCTAAGCCTCTTGATGCCCGGTATCACAAATATGCAAGTAGGTCACCCGCTCCTTTCTTCGCATGCACATTCACTCAACCAATTGTAGATGCCTTCTTCAACCCTTCATCTTGGTACTCCTCCCATGAGGGCTACCATTATCCCAAATTAGATTCATGCATTCCATGGGACCTTGAAATGTAATCTTTCCAAGGATCAATTTGACCCTATGAGGATCCAAATAGGTGGTAGACAAAAACATCCCATCATGATGTGCATGGCACAAGGAATGTCCAAAACAGTCATGAGAGATGGTATCCATCTGAATATGTCCTCCATCTTCTATCTGATCCTATAAGAAGGGAAGAACCTCCTCAAATTTTTGAATAATATTGCACTCCATGATGTGTGGGGGTGCACCTCCATTGAAATTTCTCTCTGAGATCTCCTCCTCATGCATGGCCCTCCAAAACCCAAGAGGTCCTATATCTGCTACAAGTAGAAGTATCTCTTTGAGCTATGGCATGCTCATTGAGAGAGTGTCATCTAGAGAGGAGAAAGAGTTTCTTATCTCCATATGTCTACTCCTTCTTTCTACTCCTCTCATGGCTTCCTGAAGGAAGATTTCCTTTGAGTGCTTACATGAGGACTGGTTCCTCTTTTCCCCATCACTACTTTTTTACAGAACACTGATATTGTGCTGCTCTAGGTTAACTGCATGAAATGGTATAGAACCATCGAAAGTGTTTTCTGAAATGACAAGAGATGGATTTTTAATCATATCTTGGTGAAATGTGGAAGCTCCTTGCAGGGCTGAAAGAGTTTCCTCCTCATAAGTGTTGACCTCCCAAACTGTTGAAGATGAAGGCTACCCCTCCATGGTCTCAATAGTGCTAGTACATGCCTCATCAGCTGGTGGTAAGGGCTCCTCTCTCCTTTTGCCAAATATTCTAATAATTCTTTGAGAAAACTCAGCAAGAGTTGAAACCCTTGCATGGCTTAGATGGCTGATCCACAAAATATTTTCTTCACCTTCAAGGTGTAGTGCTTCAACTTCTATAGCCTCTCTGTCTACTATAGGATGTAGCAGGAAGAAAGCCTCTAGCTTCTTCACCGAAACCTCCGCTGCACATGTGAGTGATCCATCAAATGTGCACAACAGAAATCTATTGCCTCTCATCATCCCATAGCTATGGGGTCTTCTTTCTTATTTCTACTGAATAAATTGTGGTAAAGCTAGAGTCTCTTGGAAGGCTCTATGTTTAGCTTGGTAGTCAGCAAGGTACTCACTTAGAATTTCGAATTCCAAGTGTTCTTCATGCTTCTGGTTTTCTTCATTGTGGGAGTAGGAAGTGCATGGTCCTTCCTCTTCTCCTTCTTCAATCTTCTTGACCTCCTTGGAGAGGTCTCCTCTGGATCTGAAAATAGACGAGAGTAAAATCATATTCTTCATCATCTTGATCTTCTTTGGCTGAGAATCACAAGCTGAGCTAGAGATCATGCTTTGATACCACTATAATATTCCAAATTTGGAACAACTACACTATTGGGAATATCTCAATATATTACCAATGTGGAGATCAACAATACATAAACATGATTTGGAAAATAGCAGTGAATGCATTAATAAAATAATGCCAGAAGATCCACATAACCATTACATTATATTATAGTAGCAAAAATGTATACAAGATCTTGAGTAAATGTCCTCTCAAGCTAGGCAATGCAGCCTTAATGAAACATATACATGATAAATGGAGAAATACTGCTACATATATGAAAATCCATGGCTATGACTGCGGAGTATATAAAGGAAAACTGCTTCAAAATAGTGTCAATACAAAAATATGACAATGTGCAATTCAAATAAGAGAAGGGGAGCAAGATCTAAACCCCTGGAAACATCAATACACAATCCTTAAAAGGATTGGCTGAAATAAGTACAAAATGGAAATTTTGCAGAAATGTCAGAGTTGCTGGGTAGCAGCTGCAAATCAGAAACTGGAAATGGATGTAGATAGCCAATGATTCTTAAAATGATGGCTGAATCTCATCCAAAGGATCTCTCAGGTGAAAGGCTGATCCTCTTCCTGAAGATCTCACCCTCCAAAATAGTGGAGCAAGTCCCCACTGCAATTGCACTCAGAAATAACGTATTCTAGAGAAGGGACTACATTGTTGGTGAAGGGAAGTGCTTGGCCTGATGCCAATGATCTGCAGTATGCTTAGGAATATCCCCCACTAAACTCCCAGAGGAATATAAGCTCCCTCCTCTGAAATATAGGCCAAGGAAATGGTGTTGTGGAGTCTCCACTGCAACACCCTGCAACAGAAAGTTACCCTGCTTCAGGAATAACGATGTGACTGAAGGAGGTGGCTTTGGCCTTAAGCCAAGAGATGTGGGGAATGAAGAACAATCCCTCAAGAGGCTTCTAAAGAAGGTGAATAAATCCTAAATAGGAATTCCACCGGCAACTTGGCTAAACAAGAAAAGAATGCACAATGTCTATATAGAAAATGAAATCAATAATCTAATTCATGAGTAACAATGGCTGCCTTTCCTTCCTTTTAAACAAGTGAAATCTCTTTATCCATGGGTCCCATTCATTAGGTTTCCTCCACCAAATATCCTATTCCTCATTCACATTGCGCTGTCTTCTAAAGTGATCCACTCCTCCTATGGCAGCGCTATTGACTTGGTCAAACCTGACCTTGTCCTCATGAATTTGCCCCTTTTCACACTTGAGGGTGAAAAATGAAGCTAATCTGATGATCCCTTTCACATTATGAAGGATTTTATTCATGTCTTCAATAATAATGGTTTCCCTTACCCATTTATTAAGCTGCTAGGTGATAAACACAAAATTTTAATATTCCATTTAGCTATGTGCTATAATGGGAATATTACAGGGTGAACATCACAAGGAAACAAAGGTTTATTGAACCTAGGAAGTTCAAGAGGCACAAGGAAATATCAGACTTGATTAGGGCTATAACAGGCTATAATATCAATAACATTCTCTCTCCTCCCTTAGGCCTTTCCCTTGAGGTGTAGTGTATTTATACTTCCTCAAATGAGTTTTTCAGTTGGGAAACAATTTAGCCACAGGCTGCTGTAAGTAGGCTACAGGTAAAAACCATCAAACCCACCTAATTAATAGGTATTTTATTATTTTTTAATATTTTAAAATGTATATGCAGGTCAGATATGAGTGGACCTACATCTGCACATTTAGAATTCTAGGTAAAGCCACATATGGAATCCAAAATACTATTTTTCAATAATTTTGACCAAGTCTGAATGGAAGGGTTGCCCAAGGAAAATACATAAGTCATCTAGTATATAGAGATGATAAATGATGCTATAATATATTCCCACTAATATATGAGGTCATAAGGGGTACATGATAGCCAAAATGTATTATGTGCATAAGAAATAATCTTGCGTGGACTAGAGAGGACTTCACTATATTTCAGCCCACCAAAAGGATTAAAATAAATCAGAAAGAAAGAGCATGTCTGAGGTGATCATACCCATGCTGAATGAAGGAAAATAATGTTTGCATATCAAGTATGGAGTGGATCCAATATGTATACAAGTATAACTAAATTGTAAAGCACATAGTGAATCATATGATCACTATCCAGAGTACATATAAAAATCATGTCCAAGTATCACATATAGAAGACTGATCAATGATGCTGCAAATATATTTGATCGATTAATTCACAAATGAATATCCAAGTAACAAATCATAAGTGGTGGAAAAAATGATACTGCACACAACTCTGGTGCCAACATATAATATGCTCCTATGATGAACTGCAACATATAAAGGTGGATGGTATCATTGGCAGAAAAATGAAGGAGTTGTCAAATTGAACCAAATAATGTTGATGCATACCCGAGGTCTTCACCGATCACTATGACACAATTCTACACAATGGGAATAAATGGGCTGAGTTCGACCATGTGAGAAATCGTTTGATTACTGATCATTGATGTATAACATTTAAAAATGCAATACAAGTCACCAATAATGATGATGAGATTCAACGTGCCCCAGTACAATCTAACAAGTGTGAATAAATGAGTTTAAGTCGAACACTTGAGAGAATATACCAATTAGGAGACATTGATGTATTCACACTGTCGATAGTGAAGGAATTTGTGACTGATGACTAGAAACCCTAAGGTAGTGACAAGAGGAATCTAGAACTTATTCCCAAAGCAATGAGTCAAAGTTGATGAAAAAATATATGCTAGTAGGAAGGAATTAAGGCATCCCATATCAATCCAACACGACTGTAATCCACAGACCAAAATTTGGAATGAATCATATGAAGAAGAGTGAAGTAACAAACCTGAAGTACGTTTCTGACATGCACAAAATGTAGCTAGCACACGACAGAAACCTCTGAACCAACCAATAATGAAAACTGACAAAGAGGCAAGAAATCCACTGATAGGGTCAAATGGAAACCAAGGAACTACACGAATCCCAGGTGTGATAATATAAGCTGAATTTGAACACAAGGGAAACCACTCAATCAAAGACCTATGTTTTTCATCAAATGATGAGCACAAGGTCACCTATCAATGATGTAAATAGGGCCAAGGTGCAGCTCTAGGTTTACTATAAGAGAAATTTTTTGAAGTCAATAAGAGACAAAATCTCCACCAAGAAGTCAATGGAGACCTTCTCAAACTAGCATGAGAAAAGGGCCAAATAGATGATGTGATAGAACAAGACTCTGACAGATTGGGATTGCTGACTGAAAAATGAGTCAAGAGACACTGTAGAAAGGATGACTTAGGTTTACTTCCCTTGAAAAAAAAACCACTCATTTTTACTATGGAAACATATGATAACTTTGTAGAGGTTTTTCATGCAAGAGGCATAAACAAACCCTCCATATTATTGGAAGAGATAACCAACCGAGGGAGTATTGACTCGATAACAAGGTTATGGATTCTCCTAAGTCAAAACTAAACCCATCCTAAATGGAGAGAAGACTTAGCTTTTTCTTGCTTTGTTCAAGGGCGACACAACTGACTCTTTAGCTGCCATTAAATGTGGAAGTAATCTCCCATTCCCACTCTTTTTGTGATATTTTATTTTTTTGTCTTTTTTATAATTTAAAGCTCGAAAAATAATAAAATAATTCCTATGGTACAATGGATAGAATGAGTGTCGATAAAGAGATGCACTATTTCCTGTGATAGGAACAATCCTATGCTCAATGAAAGGTGGTGAAAACTGGTAAGTGACACTGAGAGGAATGTTCCATCCATGGGCAAAGGTGTGAAGTTGTGAAGGGTAAGTGATTGCACGGTTGAATTTGCTGAAAGACATGGTCAAAAGATGGCTTAAACATGAGTCTAAATGAAGCTAGCTAAAGGAAAAGATATACAAATGGTAAATATACAATGCATCGAAACAACTCAATAACAAAAATTGGATCCTCTAGGGTATATGGCTAGAAAAATATAGTGAAGAAGAAGAATAATGCAACTTGAATGTATAAGTCATGACGGGACTAAATAGGAATCCCGAGCCTACACAAATTGCATCATGGGTGACATATGATAGCCAGGATCTAACTGAGCATCCCATTTAAAGGATGTCTCTACCATCATATCATGATTTATAAGTTGGCGAGTGAAATTGGTTTAATAATCATAGCATGATGGGGTCGACCCTATGGAAAGATTTCAGAATGGGGGCTAGTATGGATAAGTGCAATAGAAAGTGAATTCCCTAAAATATATGGCAGCTCAGAACAAAATACCTTCCATAATAGGTCAACAGTCATGGAAACAAAGCAAAAATGGAATCATCTTAAAATCACGGGAATGGTCCTGAGAAAAACCTATCCCAGCACTTACAAGCCGAAAGGTTAAACAATCGTGAACAAATTCAAAAAATCGACACAAAATAAATTTGTGATTTTTTTTTGAATTTTGGGCATAAATATGCCTTTTGGACTCACATTTGGTCATTTGTGTTGTGAAGAAAATGTGAAAGTGCTCTGGAGAAAAAAATCCCCTTCTTGGTAACAAAGCACTTACCCACCAAATCAATCCAAATATTTCAGGTAAGCCTCATACTCAGCGTAGTCATTAACTTATTTATCAATTCGAGAAATTTTTTTGGATTTTCACAATAGAAATTATGTTTTTTCTAAAACCCTCTGTGTATACGTGGGTTCATCCTTATAAACTCGCGCATATATGTGACTGTGTCTAAATGAACTTGCGTATGTGCAAAGAGAAATTTTAAAATTAATTTCTAAATGGATTTTGAATGAAATCGTGTAGGATGACCATATCTGGAGGGAAGGAGAGCATAACACTATTGATAATGAGGTCATGGAAGACCAATTATCATTGGATATACTACAAGGTTGAGGATTACTAAAATTATTCAAAATTCCAAACATGAAAACGAACACAATATTTCTCGAGATGCTTGTAAGTTATTGGGATCCAGATGAGGATTTTTTTATGATAGATCATATGTCAATAACGATTGAAATTGAGGATATTTACTTCATAAATGGACTCTCTTGGAGAGGGGAACTAGTAAATCTGCAGGGCAAACCCACAGGAGGGTTAAATGTCGAGGTTTATATTCAAATTTACTATGCTGAGGGTACTCAGAAGGTCAGGACATAGATTCTAATTAAATATGTGAAAGGTTTGCACATGAAGATACTTCTTTTCACCATTGTGAGGGTAGCCAGATCAACTTCATTACACCGGGCTTCATGAGGAAGCATGACTGTGGAAGTGGATTGTTTGGCTACATTGTATGATTGGTGCACAACCTTATTGACAAACTTGAAGAAACATTTGACCTCAATCCAAAAGAACAAGGTAAAGCATTTTGGTTATGGGACCATCCTATGCACATTCTTCTTCGAGAGGATTCTAGGGCTTCACCCCAAGATCATCTCTACCATGAACATCCCTCGTGATCCAAAGGATAGCTCAATGGATAGGTCTGATGAAGAGACTGGAGGGTGGTGAGGTCCCCCAGACTACTTGGGATGATTTCTTCCTTTAGTGGGGATAACAAGTCATCGTAGTAGAGGAATATCCCTACGCTGGCATGGATTTCAAGGGAGATCCAGATTTGACCATTCCACCCGGTGCACCATGGGGGGCGATTGGTAAGATCACACAATGATTTTTTGATTATATTATTATTTTTTATTTTCAAATTATATGAAAATGAAAATTATTTTTGTTAGGACAATTTGACCTACAAATTTTATGGATCATGTTGTAGGCATGGGACCAGTGATACCTAAGGGCTTTGCCAGGAACAGGTGCCACAGAATATAAGATGAGGGTGTCATAGAAGACCCAGGGAGGAATCTCCATGCTATACCAAGAAACTTGGAGAGCTTGAATCGGAAAGTCCCTATTGTTTTATGGAATTACAAACCTACAGATAAGTATTCTTTCCCTAAGTGGGTGGCTCACTTAGAACAACAAAAAGAATGATATCTTATCTTTTCCTTAACGTGAATAGATAAAGGGAGAGAAACCTACTTGGTATCTGCTCACTGTCCCTCGCATCCCTCCGTCTTTTTTGTCACTCTCAATCAAACTTAACTCACTTGATTGATACCTCCCATGGAAAACATAAGACAAAAAACAACATCAAGTAAATACGATATATTCAAGTTAAACAAATTGAATAAATTAAACTCATTAATGCACATATAACATCATTGGCACATGCATTAGAAAAGGAGAAAATGTATTTATTACGAAGTAGAAGGAAGATTACAACCGGTTGATCGATTCGCTGTCACTCATCCAACTTGAGTCCCATCCTCATCACATCCAACAACATCACCATACATGCACAACACCTTCAAGAGTTGATATCTCACCATCATATCTACTTAACACAAATTCTTGATATCTTGTGCACTATGGTCAGTTCTTTATTTATAAGTAGATGAATATGGTTTGAAATAAATGAATCATCCAATGGATTTCCTAAAAATCGATGAATAGGTTTACCTATTCATGGGAATAGGAGGATAAGAGGTTTAATGACTTCATGGGTTCCAAATTCGATGCTATCAGATGAGGTTAGAGATGGAACAACTTCTAGAAGTCACTAGAGGTCGGGGAGATTCCAAGAATACAATGAAAAATTCACTCTGAGTCAACCAACACACTCCAAAGTGGGCCTATATCCTCTGCAACACAGCCTTGCATGGGATTATATGCTCTGAAAATAATTTACAGATGTCTAAGGGTGCATTGATGGCTTGATAGGGCACTTCAACTGGCATCTAAGTAGTGAAAATTTCATGAAGGAAGACCATCAATGTGATGAATTTTTTAGGGAATTTACCAACCAATTTAGAGTATGATATACCCTAATGAATACTAATCTATGTTTTGGGATGATGCTCAAATCAACTTGTAACAACTCCCCCTAAAGCACGAAGTCAAAAATGAATTGTTGAGTGGTTTTGTTTATGACGTGATGAGGAATGACTGAAGTAGAAAAAGACTTGCATCAATTACAATACATTACATCATGATATTTGTTCATCTTGTACATGAATTGCTAAGGGAATCATATGCCATATTCAGCACATAAACTATCATAACATCATAAATTCATCTATAGATATATATTCGCTACATATATAGACCCATGATAGGATGAACATCTCAATAATGACCATCGTACATATGATTTCGTACTTCTCCTCAAATCCCAACCTGGATGGATGGAAATAGATCTGGGGTATTCTATCTCGCTCACTTTATCGCTTAAAGTAAAATTCTAACCATGCGAATATATGGTCTAAAGTCAAACGTGGGAAGATACTGTCTGATTACTAGCCAATGACGTGAACCGTTAATAGACGCGAGAGAAACCAGCGTTGATGATAATAGCTCTCAAGATACTACAATACATTCTACATGGTATGAATAGATGATTTGATGCCGAACACCATACAAATTATTTATGTTGAAGGCATGTGATGTCAACCTCTCACTGGAAGCGAGAAACCTACCATTGATGTAAGCAAGCTCCAAGGTACTGAAAGGTTGTTTCTAAGTCAACTTCCTGGATGATGAGCCGATGTCGACAGGAAGCGACACATTGTAGGAGGGTATTGATGCTTCCCTCATCAACGACACAAAAAGGGAGTAATGATTTTGGAGATATAATGTGACTGATGAAGCAATGTTAGGGTTGGCAGTCATGAAATGAAGGTTATGAGTATTTCAAAGGATGAGGAATAACTGAGTGACTTCTCTTGAACATATCAATGAAATTAAATGAATTGGCAACATTTGAACCAAAACCTAAGTGATGTATGGTATGATAGACCATAGGTATGATAGAATGTCAAGTAGATTACCCAACCCAAAATCACAGAGGTGAAGTGAATAAGTGTCATGTTCAAGAGTGACTTGCTACTATAAAGTGTTTTATCCGTTTCCAATTTTCCCCAGTCATTGTTGACTAGTACCTCTTTATTTTTTAACAAGCTTGAGGAGGGTAACATATTATTGATTTATAATTCCACCCTTCGGGTGAATCCATCACTATTTGATGCTCTAACAAGTCTAGTGAAGGTGAAACTCGATCTTGTCACGATGGACAAGTCCGTCACTATTTGATGCTTTAACAAGTCTAATGATAGTGAAAACTTAGCCATTTTTCATATTTAGAGTGTTTGAAAAAGGGACTAAAAGAAAACTCCACAAATTATTTTTCGTATAATAGTACCTCAGATCCGAAAAAAAAAAAAATAATATCTGAGAGAACCTCCTAGCCATGTTTGACTAGAGTTTTCATTTTTCTTAATCATAATCTATCTTAGTTCGGAAAAGGGTTAAACTTATACTGAGTAGATGTTGTTTCAATTCCTTTAACGAGATTGAAAGGACAAGTGCTCAACAATATTCTCATATTTTGAGAATCTGAAAAGAGCTGAAAGAAAACTCCAGGGGGGTTCTGTTTTTGCATTTAACAAAGCTCGAAAAAGAGATAAAAGTGCGCTTTGAATTATTTTTTCATGTTTAACAAAGCTCTAAAAAAGAGTATAAAAGTATGCTATGAATTCATTTTGCATGTTTAAAAAAGCTCAAAAATGAGATAAAACTATGCTTTGAGTTCTTTTTTCATGTTTAACAAAGCTCGAAAAAGAGACAAAACTGTGCTTTGTGGTTTCACTTTTTCGCAAGTTTTAACGAGTTCGAAAAAGTGATAAAAATGTACTCATATCACTGACTTTCAATTTAATTTAAAAGCAGGAAAAGACAGAAATAACTTGGCATTTTCATGTTTTTACGAGAATGAAAAGAATAGAAAAAGAAGCTCGAGATTTTCAAGAGCTTAACGAGTCTTGAAGATTATAACCGAAATGGACTCGAGATAGCTTTCATTTTTATACAAGCTCAGAAAATAGGAAAACTATGCTTGAGAGTGGTTTCATTTTACACAAGCTTGAAATAGAGAAAATTGTGCTTGATAATGGTTTCATTTTTACACAAGCTTGAAACAAAGGAACCTGTGCTTGAGATAAGTTTCAATGCCCCTGAGCGTAACTTGCAATGTAACGTGCCCCCTGAGCTTCATTTCATTCACGTAAGTAGACTGCTCATTAGTAATAGGTGGATGGAATGAAGACTCATTTATGAGATATGATGAAAGACTCGACTTAATTAGGAGAGGATTTGTTTCATTTTTTAAACGAGCTTGACACATGAAAAGAACTATGCTCATAGAACTTTCTTTCATTTTTAAAAAAAGATTGACATAAGAAAAGAAGCTATGCTCGTGACCTGATTAATTTTTTTAACGAGGTTGACACAGTAAAAGAACTATCCTCAAGACCTGATTAATTTTTTTAATGAGGTTGACACAGTAAAATAACTATCCTCATGACCTAATTCATTTTTAACAACGTTGTGTAATATCCCCAAATTGGGATTGCTAGCAAGGCATGGCTGAAAAATGAATTTTTCAAGAATGTATGCTACAAAAAATAATATTAGCCCTTGCATCTCTTATATCTGATAATATAAGATCCAAATCCAAGAGGAAATCAGAAACCAAGCAAACTAGGTGAGATAAAAAAGCCTCTCACACCTAGAATGCCTGGATAATGTCCAATAATGGGACTGCAGCAATATGTAAACAAAATTATGGAGCTGTAGAAAGCTATTCATCTATGGAATGTGTCAAGAAAAACTTCAACATCAATTTTATGTATAGCAGCAAGAAGTATGATCTCTTCTACCCACAAAAGATGGGGAAAAGCAGCAAATTGAGCCCTAAAAAGGTGAATTTTAGATATCTGCGTAGGAATAGGGGAAAATGATAGTAGTATCCCTTAGAATAGGTTATATTGCACTCACATATCAAATTTAAGATGAAACGAATCATTCTAGCTAAGCTAAACAGGTCTCCCACTCCCGACATGGCTAGAAAAAGGCCCAATCCCAATGACTTAAAGTATGCAGAAATTGTAAAAGCTTATGAAGCATGATATTTTGAAGCTATTAGATGTAATAGGTTATAAAAATCAGTAAATCAGGTCTATGATATGGCTCATACAGTATAAAAGAGAAAAACAGAGGTTTAACATGAATAAACCCTCAAAATAAAGGTGTTGCACCATGTATTAAGACTGAAGAGCTTGGAAGCATAATTTTTCAGAGGGGTGAAGTAGTGTTTTATTATATTTAAGATTTAGAGTAGATATATATGCAAAATAATAGATCTGTTTAAGATCTTTATGCCAAAAAGGCTCTTATTTACACTCCCCTTGGGGATCTCAGCAAAAGATGAATATCAATGAATAGATCTGAGATCTAAATCACAGATTTGTAGTAGTGTTCAAAAATTCTATAGTAATTAAAATCATAGATAAATCAGATCTGAATGGAAAATTTATTGGTTGGCCAATCCATGGATCACCACAGTGAAAGGAAGGATCCTTTTCACCAAAGATCTCTCGTCCAGGAGAATATCAAAATCCCTTACAATTATGCTTTGCAAAATAGAGTAGTTCTGGGATAGAAACTATGTTGTGCCTTTTATGAATAGTTTGGCCTGATTCCAAGATCACAAACTGAATCCCACACTTCTAATACACTCTTCCAGGAGGTTAAAAGACACACTCATTAAGAAGAGGCATTAGTACAATCTAGATCTGAGCAGATCTAGTGTTTCCACTTGCTGCAGCTCACTGAAACAAGTAAATCACATAGGATTTATGCTATCTAAGGGGGATGTATCTTGGCCATATGTCTAATAGTGTAAGAGAAATACAATGCCCTCCAAGAGCTACTCAATGGAAGGAGAGAGAATTCCTAAACAGGAAATCCTCACAATTCTTTGCTAAGCAGCCAAGAGAATGAGACATGTCTAAGAAGACAATATACTTTGAAAATATAATATCATGAAAAACCTTCTCTTGAGGCTTCCCCTTCCTTTTATAAGATGAGAGATTTAGAAAACCCTAAACCACCTTGATGAATTATCTCATTTCACATAAAGGCTTCCTTCTAGAACTGCGGTGTCCATGAGGTGCATTGAATCTAGAGTGCGTTGTAGATTTGGTCAAGGTTGACCCAGTCTCATCGCTCAAACCCATTCACACCTGCAAGTGCAATTAATCCAGCTTACAAATGTTTGCCTATGCTGATCCTTGTTGACACTAAACTGGTTTTATCGACGATCTCTTCTTCTTCATGCATGCATGTTGACTTAGTCAAACTTGACTATGTCCTCATCCATTTTCCCTTGTTCACACTCATAAGTGTAAAATCCAGCTATTGTGATGATCCCCTCTTCACATTATAAGGGTATTTTATTGAGATAACCCTGATTTTCCTATGTTCACATTGGGAATTGATTTATTTTGATGTTTTTAGGAGTTTTTATGTTCTCCTTTACATTTTATTCATGAATTAAGAAAATTAACACAAAAGGAAATATTCCTATTAGCTTGGGCTAATTAGGAATACTATACTCCTCCCCTCCAAAAACATTTTCTGTCCTCAAGCAACTATAAGGACAGAAGTGAAATGGATTGGGAAAGCATCTTTTCCCAACCAATCACCCATACAAAATGAGTCACCTCCCAACATGGCAGCTCATGAAAGATCTTCTCCACATTAGGCTCCTGCAAAGAAGATGGACTGAATGATTGAATATATTAGACAAAATTTCCTACCCCACGCTGTCCTCCTCTCCACTTAAGATAAGTGTAGAGTTCTGGTTGATCTTGGGCTGCAATGATATTTCCCTCAAGTGGCAACATGAAGATTAGATCTGTAAAGATCTTGTCCCCAACATTGTCAATCAATCTGGCCCAAACCATTCCATATGTGATAGATGTGAAACCATCACCATATGGTATCTCATCAAACTCATGGCCCACCCCATAAAGAAACAAGTGTTTGGCTGTGGTGGCCATATCTCCTCTCATGTTCCCATTAGAACATGAAATGCTGAAAATGTGGGAATCATCTTCCCCAAAGAACACATCTAGCCAATGTGTTTCCTCTCCAATCATGCTCCTCAGAAAAGCAAGACCAACATCGATAATTGGGACCATGATTAGCATCAAGGAAAAGAAAATACTGAAGGCTTCATATGGTGCAAGAAGGTACCAATAGTCTCCCATGAAGTTACAATGCAGTGCTTCCAACTGCAGCTTCAGAAAATTGCAAGGCAAGTGGTTGTTGGATACATGGTGGTCTATGTATGTTATTTAATTTACTAATGAATAGGATATGGCTGCATAAAAAAAATGAACATACATTAAGTAATACAACACTTTCCCATGGCCATATAAGAGATGGCTATATCCATCATACAATTTGGCCCAATGTTGACCATGGAGCCCAATGAAAAGCTTTCCCTCTTGTGGAGCAATGCACTGCATAAAAATGGTAAGAGTATGCAAATCACCAAATGGAACAACAAGATCCTTAACATGTGATAATAGAAAGATCATGATAGGTTCCATAAACAAATACTCCATAAGGATATGACAGACTCTCATGAAGAGAAATGAATCATGTGCTGCATGAGGATCCTTCATGTACTTGGAGATCCAAGCCAAGAAGAACATAACACAGCAATAGATGTCTCCATCCATTACTCCATCTATCTCAATTCCTCTTTTTTCATCAAGTGAACCAAGAATGGAATGATCATGGGGATACTCCATCAATAAATCCCGGCTCCAAAGTGGCAACGCTATTGGCCTATGCAAATAGGCTCCGCCCAGTTCATGGCTCCAATATTTAACATGCAGAATGTCAAAGGCATCTCCCATAATTTTTTTATATGTAAGAAGTCTCTCCCATGGGGAAAGTACCTCTTGAACATCTAAGGCCAAGGATTATCCCCTTTGCACTATGATAGTGACACCTTCTACTCCTGCAACATCATGAAAACTGTGAGAGAAAATCTGCCCTTGTTCTCCCAAGAACATCCCAAGCAACAAAATCTTTTGATGCCTCCTTATACTCCCATCATAAAAATCTAGTAGTGAAAACATGGTGATTGACATGAAGAATGTTACGTCAACACAATGTTTCCATACTCCTTGCTACCCCATGATGCAAGTATCCTGCCACATACCCTTGGAAAGAAGATGATGACCAAACTCTTTCAAAAGTAATCAGCGCATCCAAGCCTCCTGATGCCTGGTATCATAGATCTACAAGTAACTTTCCAGCTTCTTTCTCACCATCCACACCCACTCAACCAATTATGGATCTCTCCTTTCATTCTTAATATTGGTACTCCTCCGATGAGGGCTACCATATTCCCAATTCAAATCTCTATCTTTGCATTTTATGGGATATTGAAATGAAACCTTCCCAAGGATCAATGTGATCCCATAAGGATCCAAATAGGTGGTAGGAAAAAACCTCTCATCATGATGTGTGTGGATCAAAGGGTCTCCAACACAAACATGAGAGATGTTATCCATCTGAAGATGTCCTCCATCATCTATCTGTTCCTCCTTGAATCCATGAAGATCCAAGTGTGAGAAGGAAAGAGCCTCCTCAAACTATGGATGAAATTTTCACTCCATGAAATGTTGAAGTTCACCTTTCATGGATCTCTTGATGAGACCTCCTCCTCATGCATGGTCTTCCAAAACCAGTGAGGCCTTAGAACTGCTGCAGGTAGAAGTTTCTCTTTGAGTTGGGGAGTGCTCATTGAGAAAGTGTCATCTAGAAAGGAGAAAGGGTTTGTCACTTCAAGATGTCTACTATCTACCATTTATTCCTCCTTTGATTCATGAATGAATTTGTCAAGTGAATGCTCCCATAAGGCATGGGTCCTCTTTTCTTTATCACTGCCTTTCCACAATGCAGTGCAACTTTGTTGCTCTAGATCAACAACATGCAAAGATGTATATCCCTCTTCCTCCAGCTAAATGAACTGAGGTAAAGCTACAGTCTCCTTGGATGCTCTAGATTTAGCTTTGTATTCACTTATAATCTCATATTCCAAGTGTCCTATATGCCTCTTTTCTTCCCATCTCTGAGAATAGGAAGTGCATGGCTCTTCCTCTTCTTGAAACCCTTTAGGAGTTTCACTGCAACTCTTCATCTACTTAACCTCCCAGGGTAGGTCATTATTGGATCTAAAAAGTGATGAGATCAAGCTCATCATCTTCATAATTATGTTATTCTTTGGCTGAGACTCACAGGCTGAGCCAAGACTATGCTTTGATACCACTATAATATCCCCAAACTGGGATTGCTAGCAAGGCATGCCTGAAAAACGCATTTTTCAGGAATGTATGCAAAAAAAAACAAGATTATCCATTCTATATTTTATATATGACAATATAATATAAAAATACAAGATGAAATAAAAAACCAAGCAAACTAGGTGAGATAAACAAGCCTCTCACACTTAGAATGGCTGGATAATGCCCAATAATGAGACTGCAGCAATATGTAAACACAATGTTGGAGCTGAATAAATATATTAATTGATTTAATGTGTCAATAAATTCTTCAAAATAAATTTTATGTACATCATCAAGAAGTATGATCTATTCTACCCACAAAAGATGGGGAAAAGCATCAAATTGTGCCCTAAAAAGGTGAATTTCAAATATCTGCATAAGAACATGGGAAAATTATGGTTGGATCCATTATAATAGGTTATAGGTGACTCAAATATCACATTTCAGCTAAAACAAATCATTCTAGCTAAGTTAAACATGTCTCCCACTCCCAACATGGCTAGAAAAAGGCCTAATCCCCATGACTTAAAGTATGCAGAAATTGCAAAAGCTTATGAAGTGTGATTTTATGAAGCTATTAGATTAAATAGGTTATAAAAATCAGTAAATCAGGTCTATGATATGGCTCATACAATATACAAGAGAAAAACAAAGTTTTAACATGAATAAACCCTCAAAATAGAGGTGTTGCACCATGTATTAAAAATGAAGAGCTTGAAAGAATAATTTTTAAAGGGCTGAAGTAGTGTTTTATTATATCTCAGATCTATAGAAGATATATATGCAAAATAATAGATCTATTTCATATCTTGATGCCAAAGAGGCTCTTATTTACACTCCCCTTGGGGATCCCAACAAAAGATGAATATCAATGAATAGATCTGAGATCTAAATCACAGATTTGTAGTAGTGTTCAGAAATTCTGCAATAATTACAATCATACATAAATTATATCTTAAGGGAACATGGATTGGTTGGCCAGTCCATGGATCACCACAGTGAAAGGAAGGATCCTTTTCACCAGAGATCTCTCCTCCAGGAGAATATCAAAACCCCTTACAATTCTGCTCTGCAAAATAACGCAGTTCTTGGAGAGAAACTAAAATATGCCCTTGATGAGTAGTTTGGCTTGATGCCAAGATCACGAATTGAAGCCACACTGCTAATACACTCTTCCATGAGGTTAAAAGACACACTCATTGAGAAGAGGCACTAGTACAATGTAGATTTGAGAAGATCTAGTGTTTCCACTTGCTTCAGCTCACTGAAACAAGTAAATAACAATGGATTTATGTTTTATAAGGGAGATGGAGCTTGGCCATATGTTGTAGCCCCTACAACACCCTCCAAAAAAAAAAAAGACCACCATTTCAAATTTTTGGAGCCCCTTAAAACTAAAGTGAAACTACTAAGTCGCCAAGTCGCCAAGTCGCAAAGTTAAACAGTTGATGAAAACCACGACCTAGCGACCTAGCGACCCCGCGACCCCAGGTCGTCAGGTCGCAAGGTCGCATATCCCCAAATTTAACGAAAAATGCGACCCAGTGACCCAGCGACCTCAAGTCGCCAAGTCGCTAAGTCGCAAGGTCGCAATTATCCAATTTTCATGAAAATTGCGACCTAGCGACCTTGCGACCCAGCGACCCTATGTCGCCAGGTCGCAAGGTCGCAAGGTCGCAAAACTCCGAAACTAACCAACTTGTGACCCAGCGACCCGCATTTATTGCTCACACGTGCGACTTTCTATATAAGGGAGGTCGCAGGTCGCATTTTACACATTCAACGATTTGTAAGAAAATGCCTCTGACAGCTCAACTAGCGCGTTTTTTCCGGGTAAGTTGCCATTTATTCCTGCTGTTTCCATTATGATGCATTTCTTACCAAACCCATCTCCCCTTAGGCCTTTAAATTGTCTTTTGACTGAGCTTTTATATTTCTGAGGGTTTTATGGATCTGTTTTCTACATAATTGTCCAAACCTCACTGTTTTTCTGATTCACACCTTCATGGCATCATCCCTTGCTATTAAAATCATGCCACAGCTCCGCCAGGACCCATCTAACTTGTAAATCCTCAAGAGGAGGGAGAAAAGGAGGTTCAAGGCCACGTGCGCGTAAACCCCCCGGCAAGCCATATTGCGACCTGCGACCCAACGACCTAGTCGTGAGGTCACAAAGTCGCATTCTCTCCAATTTCTGAGATTTGCGACCCTGCGACCCTGCGACCTAGTCGCGAGGTCGCAAGGTCACATCTTCCAAATTTTCCAGAGATCTGCGACCTAGAGACCCAGCGACCTGGTCGCGAGGTCGCAAGGTCGCGCCCGGACTCTGTTCTTGCAATCCGCGACCCAGCGACCCAGTAAACCAATAGCCCAGTTTTGCACGTGGCACAGCTAAATTTCATCACTAAATTGCAACTGGTTTTATATCACCATGTCGTTCTTATCATGGGATTCCTTTATGAATTTGAAAGGTGAAATTCAAGAAGACATAGAGTGCATACCTGTGTTATCAGATTCTAGTGACATGGCGCCCCCGCTGTCTCGGAGGAAGGACAAGGGAGTAGTGGAAGAGATTGATGAGCTGGAAGTGGTGTCCCCACCCCCAATATACAGGGATACATTATGTACGTTTATAAAAGACGACAGCATGCGATGGTACCAAGTATATCATGAGTTCTCCATACCGGAAGAGGAATTTCCAGAAGATCTCCCAGACCGGGAAGTATACTTGGCAGTAAAAAGGTCCAAACTACATCTGGCAGGGGTACATCCAGCCATATTCCCATGTCCAGAAGTAATAGATTGGATCATACAAAAGACGGATGCCCAGAAGTTTGTGATCTGGGACAGTGAAGGCAGGGCTTTCGCTACGCTAGTAGGCTCGGATGCTCAAGTTTATTACTCACTGCCTCACCCAGATGAGCATTTCACTCCAGAATGGGCTATTTCTCACGCCGTTCCGATAGTTGATACTATTAGACAATGGTGGGAGGAGCCCGAGAAGTTCAATGTCAAGAAAGACCAATAATACCCGGTGGCGAGCCTGAGGAAGGTTTATAAATTGGTTGCCGCCATGCTTTGCAGACTTTACGGGCGTCTAGATTGTTCCACTTTCAGCGGAAGTTGGGCTACCATCATGGAGTATGTGACAACATATGGCACCCGTTTCAACTGGGCCAGCATATTGATGACTTCGATGCAGACCAACTTGAACGCAGCATTGGCCCCAGATGAAGGAATGCCTGCCGAATTTTACATGGCCTCTTACTTGCTAGATGCTCTCTGCGCAAGAGTACAATTTGAGGGATGGGCGCACAACTGGGATTTCGAGAAGTCACGCGCAATTCATTTGCAAACCAAGGTATTTTGGGAGTCCAAATACAAACAGGATATAGATCAGATTTCCCAAGTATTTATCCCCTCCCTGTACAGACTTTTATTTGGCCAAGACGCCCCCTGCATGTCTTGGCGGGCCAAGGAGAATCTAGTCAAAGTGGCACACTGGTTCCCTTTCCCTGAATACACCTTCATCCGAGTCTTTGGAACTTACAAGGCACCGCATGCTATGCCTCGCTTTGTTACAGACAAAATGCTTATGCAGGAGGTGTGCTTTCAGATGTCGCACGGCTTCTCCAGCATCCTATCTAAAGGCAAAAAGAAGCAGTGGCCCATGCTACCCCTCACCATTGGCGCATACATAGTTAAAGACTTCACGGAAGTAGCAGAAGAAGCAGAAGCAATGAGAAGTTATCAGCTCGGGGCACTTGAACACCGCACGTATGACCCAGATAGAATAGTTCCTGAACACTGCCTGAAAGCTAAATTCAAATGGACTTATCAGCAGATTGAGCGCCCGGCAGAAGATGAGAGAAGGAACTGGTATAACGCTGAAATACAATCTGCTCCAGGAGTAAACGTGGTCCAAGAAAATCCAGATGATCAGAACCTAGAAGACAGAAGTCGTCAGGTAGGAGGATCCTCTTCCTCCTTACCCAAAAAATCTCGGACCAACACAGGGGCTATCACATCTACCAAACAGAAAGAAGCAGAAGCAAAGGCCCAGCAAGAAAGAGAGAAGAAGATAAAAGAGGATGAAGAAGCACGCCAAAAGAGTGTGACAGCAGCACAGAAGAAGAAGTAGGTCAAGGAGGCTAGGAAAGAAAAGGAGGGAAAGGAGGCAGAGGCCGCAGCAGAACGGGAACTTAAGGCAGAGTTGGATAAAGAAGAAGCTGAACGCCAAAATAAGGCCGAACAGGTTGCGGAGGCTGAACGCCAAAAGAAGGACGAACAGGTTGCGGAGGCTGAACGCCAAAAGAAAGCCGAACAGGCTGCTGCAGCTGCACAAAAGAAAAAGGCCGAAATAGAAGCAGCAGCAGAAGCGGAACGCCGGTGAAAGGAGGAAGAAGAAAAGAACACAGAAGAAAGGGAAGATGACATGCTGGACGACCTCGAGGTAACTCCCCTCGATATACCTCTGGGCAGTACCAATCTCTCTGATGTTAGATCGCCCCAGGGACAGGAAGAGGATGTATTTGACCTTACCAGACTCACATTCGATCAGTTCTCTTTCAAAATCTGGCAAGAGAAGAGGAGATCACTGGCGCAAAGTCCCTCCGCCACATCCACAGTGGCAACAGGCAAAGACATAGTCCTTGACACCAGGACTAATCCTGTAATGATAGCATCAGCGGGTACTGCTTTCGCCGCAGCTACGGAAGAGAATGTAACAAGAATGAGTAGAGAAATAGTCTCTCTACAAAATAGACTGCAAGCAGCTGAGCAACGCGAGAAGAGAGCAGAGCAAGAGAAAGCAGAATTGCAAGCAGAAGTTCAACAACTTCGAAACCAAACTCTACCAGTAAATGAAGTCTCACTGGCCATTTTCAAGGAGTGTGAAGTGTTGGAACTGACCATGAGGTAGGTGTATGGTGAAATGTTCACCATCAAACAAACAGTCGCCCCACTGGCAGGAGCACGAGTAGAAACCAGGCAAAGACACGAGCAGCTCAGGGAGGCTTCACAAGCCTTAGACAGGATGATGGGCTGGACAATACAGTACCCTCAGGCACCTGAAAATTTGCCTAAGAGGGACTGGGTTCACACGCAGGATGCAAAAGTTCAGCTCCGCATGGCGATACAATCTAAAGACAAACTGTCTAAGGACCTGGACAAAGTAATGTCCTCGTACAACCACCTAATCAGCAGTATCGACTCAATGCATACTTTGCACCACATTCCATCGCTCGGGGCATTGGACGAAGAGAAAACCTAGGAACAAGTGGACCAGGACATCCAATCATTTTTATGTACCCCTATCACAAGCCGTCGATCCAAAGCCCTCGCATCTCAATAGCATCCGAGCCGGCGTATTACACTCAAACATGGATTTATACTGCTGCTTGCCTCGCTGAATCATCATAAGAGGGAAACCTTAGTACCAAATGCGTTGGAATGTATACATCGATTGAAGGAGGAGGTCCCTCTGGTTTCCCCCATTGCGGCAGAGTACCGGACATGGCAGGATTTTCTCAAGGAGCAACAGGTCAACGTCCCTGACATCAACATTGCACGTCCATCTCCACAGCCCGGTAGCAGCAAGTCGTTGGTCGCAGGTCGCACCAACAGGACAGGTCGCAGGTCCCACCGACAGGACAAGTCGCAGGTCGCACTGCCTATCCAGGCCGCAAGTCGCGCATATCAGACAGGTCGCAGGTCGCAACCTCTTCAAGGTCGTGAGGCAACCCAACAGGCAGGCAGGCAAAAAGCTGGGAAGCCCAAAGGGCAAATTTTGTGCTATAAAGCTCCCTACGGGGAAAGTAATAAGGGCTTTTTCTTTTTGGAAGACTCAAGAGCTACATTGTATTGTATTGAAAGACCATATTCTTAGACATATGATACGAATACTTGCTAAAACCCCTTTGCCGGATGATGTATTTTGCTGTGACAGCACTATGTGTATTTATTGAACAGTTTCAGAACATCCTATGATTAATGAGGTTGCATTTCTAATCATATCATTCACGCATCATGTTTATCTATGCTTGTGTTAATGATGTTCAGTTTTATCGCTTTCTAAATGGATGTTAATACCTTTGTCTATTAGCATTTCGTTTTATCTTTCAGAAGTAAGGAAGGAATCTTGCCATTAAGAACTATTTCTTCTGTGGTAAGATACCTTGCAAGCACGACCCCAAAGAAGTGTCGTTAACTGCATCTCTTTGGGCGTATGTGTCTTATTCATTCTCTTGCTACGCGTAGTGTTTTAGACATGTTCCATGCATCAATCATGTATTTCGTGTCCTATGAATAAGTGTGTGTCCGTAGGTGTAATCAGGTTCTTTTGAGACCAGAAGGGAAGGTGTCTTAAGCGGTAACCGGACCCACACCCCGGATGGGATCCCTACTCCAAACAGTTTAAGGTCTAATTGGGACTTTTTACTGGGGAGATCCCCTATTGTTGGTCGGACAAATTTTCCCGTCAACAGATTTGGCGCTAGAAGGAGGGTTGAATGGCAGCCTCCCAGCACACAACGACGTTTCCATCACAAACTCCCCAAGGGGAGGTCATAAACAATGAAACTGTCCCTCCTCCTCTAGAAGATATTCCAGAGAGGGAGACTCGATATTTTGAAATCACCAGGGCGCAGTTGAGAGCCTTGCGCCCAGCTGCCCGCGATCTTATTAACAACTTACGGTTTACTCCAATCATGGAATACCTTGCCCATACTAGGACTCCTCCCGAGAACATCACCCGGAATGGTGCCCTTGCAAGTACCATACCCGAGCTCGTAAATCTCATGTTGGAAGACCTTGCAACTGCTGTTGAGGAAAATGACCCGATTCTCCAAGAGGGCGAAGAATTTGCTGACACCGAACCTTTCCCCAACTCCCAGCCTAACCAGACTTGGCAAAACAACAACCAGGCACACCCCCCACCCGGGGATGGTGAGGAAGGCAGAGGCCGAGGAAATGTAGACGGGGGAAATAGGGCTCGTAGAAATGAAGGAGATAGGAATAGAGCTCGCAGAAATGAAGAAGAAGGAAATAGAGGCCGAGGGGCCGGAGGTAGAGGAGATAGAGGCCGAGGTCAAGGAAACCAAGCTCGAAATCGTCAACCAAACCCAATGAGGCCCCCTGTACACAACTTGGGATATCTTAGAGATTTTCTGCACCGTGGGAGACACCAAGACGAACACTCCCGTCATGAGTCAGAAGCATCGGTCTCAGGTTCGGGAAGCGAATCTGAACATGAGTTTAGGCAACACCAGCGGGCTAGGAGAGTGCAACCCCTGGCATGGATGGCTCAATCCCCATTAAATCTTCTGGGCCCACTCCAAGATCTACCTAGGCATCCGGAGAAACACCTCCCTAAGTTCGACCCTGAGAAAGGCACCCTAGCTGAAGACCATATCAGCAGCTTCTATTTGTCTCTGCAAATCATGAGAGTCCAGTCCGATGATGTCGCATGTCGACTGTTTCCCCATACCCTCGAGAACAAAGTGGCCACATGGTACCGCTCTCTCCCCAGTGCCTCTATCACTTCATGGGACCAATTTCATCGCGTATTTCTGCAAAAGTTTTCAGAAGATAAAACTCCTTCCATGCTTCTCACGGAATTGAGCAGCATCAAGTGTCATAAAAAGGAGAAGGTTAAGGATTTCAACCAGCGCTTCGCTACCATATTGCAGAAATTTCCTCCCAATCTGGCATTGGATGACTCAATCACCATTGACTACTATACCAAGGCTCTCCCTAGGGACATTTCCGTTTTCGTCAAACGTGAAGCTCGTGCCACCCTCACGGCTAATTATGAGGCTGCTCTCGCTGTGGAGAAAGACATGCTTTCGATAGGAGCCATCGATCACGAAGGGAGAGATGATCATAAGCCTAACACAAAAAGAGGTCAGTCCTCCACTCCTAAGACCACTGATAGGGATAGGGATGCTTTTGACTTTGAAGGCATGGCCAAAACGCTCAAGCATTTAACGAATGAAGTCACTGACCTAAGGAGAAAGGGCACAGAAGCTACAACTAGCAATAAACCACCCAAGACTTTCTTCAGAAAAAGTAATCCCAACACTAACAGACCTCTGTCTAACACAAACGCTGCTCTCAATGTGGAAGAGATAGGGAAAGACAACTTCTGTTCGTTCCATCAAGCTGCCCACTCTGAAAAAACGTGCCCTCAATGGATTGGCAGCATGACAGCAATAGTTAATCAACTTTTAGATGACCAAACTCCAGGAGATGTGACGGAGGATGATGTTTCAGATCACGATGAGGATCCACCCTCGAACGAAGAACCAGGATCTTCTATCCTTGCTTTTGACGTAATCCGAGGTGGGGACAACCTTACCTCCATTGATATCAACATGGCAGATATCCCCAAAGATCAGCCCGTGCGGAATTATAGTCTAAGAAGCAAAGGACCTGTTCCCGAGCAATCTTATGAAGACAAGAAAAGGGATTTTCTAAGGAAAATTCTGCCCCCAGGAAATGGAAAACAATCTTCTCCGGAGAAGCCCACCAACAACACTACCCGAACAAGTCAAAAGAGAAAGCTTCCAACAGAACCCACTAAGACCTCCACTGAGCATAGCCCTCAACCAGAGTCTAGCTATAATATTGTTGAAGATATGAAGAAAACAAGAGCAAACATTTCCCTCTATGAGCTAGCTCGCATTACCAACCAAAGAGAACTCATCCTTAAGGCTTTCGCAAATACTTCAGCTACGAAAACTGTGAGGAACACGTCCGCGCAAGCCGGTCTAGATGTACAGTCTATAGTGAACGCCATCAATACCAACTCAAGAGGATCCACGCCTCCTTTCCTTTTGTCCTTCGAAATCTTTAATTTCAACGTCCACAACTGCCTAGTTGACTCCGGTGCCTCAACAAACGTCATGCCCCTATCCATATGTAAAAGGCTGAACATTCGCCCGGAGAAAACTGACGCAAAGATTATACAACTTGACAGATCACAAGTACCAGCTGTAGGAGAGTTAAACAATGTCATCATCCGCTTGTCGTCAGACTCGAGGGTCCATCAATGCATTGATATTGTAATTGTTGACATCCCGGAAGCATACGGCCTATTTCTTAGTAGGGACTGGTCCAGCAAGTTACAAGGCTATTTCACCACCGACTGGTCCCACTTGTGGCTTCCTTACAAGGGGCGGAATAATCAAATCAGGGTCGAAAGTGAACCTTATATGAAACACACCGTCACTGATTTGGATGCCGTTAATGAACCCATCAGTTTTGCACAAGAAGAACTTGGTATGTGCTTTCTGGAAGCAATATTCGGATGCTACCAACCCCCTCAGTCTTCCGTAGGCCCCGAAGTCCAATCTGAACTAGCACTTGTCACAGAGGAGCAAGTTATCCCTGACACACCACCAGCAGGAACCCCTCCACAACCTAGTACCCCAAAGGAGCCAGAAAGTGACATGTGGACCTTGTATTATGACGGTTCCAAGACCCATGACGGAGCTGGGGCTGGTTGCATATTGCTTGACCCGCACAAGAATAAATACTTAATCTCATGCCGGCTAGAGTTCCAGTGCAGCAACAACTCCGCTGAGTACGAGGCATTAATCCTCGGACTTAAAAAAGCGCTGGATCTGAAGGTAAAATGTTTACAGGTCATTGGAGATTCTGAGATTATCACCCGCCAGGTACGCAACACTATTCACTGTTTATCTCCGCATTTAAAGGCGTATCAACAAGAGGTATGGCGATTGATTTCTAGTTTTGATGCATTTGGAATTAAATCTGTCCTTAGGATGCACAATGTAGCAACAGATACTCTGGCTAATGCTGCCGCTAGATTCACCCCTTTGAGGGACGGTTTTTCTATTGAAATTATATATAGACCTTCCGTGCCAGATAACATAACTAACTTACGCGTCTTTGATGATGATCAACAGGTACTAGAGTTCATGTGTAACTCAGAAACATTCAAAGACGTTGCAATAGATGAAAATGATCACGACCAAGCTGTGCAGGAAGAGTTTGAGAAACACAGAGGAAACCCCATGCCAAAGGGGGTAGTATCACTTGAGAAACTCTTCGATCTGCAGAACCGTTTTCGAGGGCCCTCGAATACCAAAGTGCAAAGCTCCATCTTGGCCCACCGACAAGTGAATTTGGGATCAGAAGATAATCCTAAGTTCGTCAACCTTGGGAAAGACTGCACCACCCAGGAGGTGCAGGCTTTCACCCAACTATTTCGCAAGTATCGTGACATATTTGCTTGGACATATGATGACTTACGTATGTATGATACTCGAATCATCCAGCATGTTATACCCATGAAGGAAGGTGCAAATCCGTTCCAGCAAAAGCTCAGAAAGGTACATCCTACTCTGGAACCATTGATTCTGAAAGAACTCAAGAAGCTCTTGGATGCATGAATTATTTTCAAAATCCGTCACTCCACTTGGGTGTCAAATTTGGTACCCGTACGTAAGAAGTCTGGTGAAATCCGTTTATGCGTAGATTTCCACAATCTGAATCATGCCTCAAACAAAGACAACTATCCAGTGCCACCCATGGAATAGATATTACAAGTCGTGTCTGGGTCTGAAATGTTCTCCCTATTAGACGGTTTCTCCGGCTACAATCAAGTGCTGGTAGCTGAACCGGATAGATTGAAGACCACTTTCCGAACCAAGTGGGGAACTTTCGCATTCAGGCGTATGCCTTTTGGATTAATCAACGCAGGGGAAACTTTCCAAAGGGCCATGGATATAGCCTTCAAGGGGCTGATAGGCCAAAGCGTGGTGGTCTACTTAGATGACGTCACCATGTTTTCAAAACACCGGGGTGACCATATACGCCAACTTAGGCAAATTTTTGAAAGATGTATAAAATATGGAATTTCACTTAACCCAAAGAAGAGCATTTTCGCCGTGGCAGAAGGAAATTTTCTAGGTCATATCATAACTAAATAAGGTATCGTCGTCGATCCGGAACGGGTGAAAGCCATTGCCCAAATTCCTCTTCCTAGGAGTGAAAAAATGATGCAATCTTTCTTGGGAAAGATAAATTTCGTACGGAAATTTATATCAGATTTCGCACAGATAGTCAAGCCATTACAAGGAATGATCAAAAAGAATGTTGTGTTCCAATGGAATCTGCTGGAAAGGGAGGCATTCGACAAGATCAAACAGGCTATAGCTGAAGCTCCCTCCCTGCAAAGTCCAGATTTTGACAAAGATTTTATCCTATATACCTTTTCTTCAGATTCCTCGCTTGCGGCCGTCCTTACGCAGAAAGATGGCAACAATGATGAACGGCCCATTTCCTTCATGAGCACCGGTCTACAGGGAGCTGAGTTGAACTATCCATAAATTGACAAACAAGCCTATGCGGTCTACAAGGCAGTAAAACATTTTAGGCCCTACATCTTGAAAAATCACGTCACGGTTTTTGTGCCACACCCAGCGGTCCATTCACTTTTCGTGCAGCAAGAGCTAGGCGAAAGGTAGGGCAACTGGGTGGCGTGTTTGCAAGAATACGACTTAGAGTTCAAACCAGCACATACCGTTAAAGGACAGGGCTTATGTCAAATGGCTGCGGAGGCTGCAAGTGCTCATGAAATTGAAGAGGAATGCTGGGAACAAGAGATCGACATGTACCAAAGCGACCATGTGCTTCAACAAAGTAGCCCTTCTTGGTATTCCGAAATTTCAAGATATTTGGCCCAAGGCACCATGGACCCTGCTCTTACGGCCCGGCAGAAACGCGCAATCAGACTCAAAGCAGCATCTCACCAACTGGTCCAAGGTAAGTTGTTCAAGAAACACCACAATGGGGTCCTGTTACGCTGCTTGGAAACTGACGAAGCGCATAAAATCTTAACTGAGCTGCATGACGGACCAGCTGAAGGTCATTTTGCTGGAGATACTACTACCCATAAGATAATGCGCGCAGGATACTACTGGCCTACTCTTTTTAGAGATGCGCACGCATATGTTCGGAAATGCATTCAGTGCCAAAAGTTCGCCAACCGAGAAGCACGGCCAGCTGCCCCCTTACTCGCAGTAGCAGTAGAGGAACCCTTCCAACAGTGGGGTTTGGATGTAATCGGTGAAATCACGCCTCACTCTTCTAAACAACATCGGTATATCCTTACAGCTACTGATTACTTCACCAGGTGGGTCGAAGCGACGCCTTTACGCCAAATCAACGATCAGGAGGTAATAGAATTCCTCACGCATTCCATCATTACCAGGTTTGGCGTTCCAACTTCTCTAGTTTTCGATAATGCGACTTATTTCTCATCTTTTAATTTATATGATTTTGCGCTGGAAAATGGTATTATTCTGAAACATTCTGCAAATTACTATCCCCAGGGAAATGGATTAGCTGAGTCTACTAACAAGAATCTTATCCGTATTATTAAAAAGACCTTGCTATCCCACCAGCGCAACTGGCACAATGCCCTTCACAATGCACTGTGGGTTGACCGTATCACTCCCAAGTCTTCTTTAGGCACCTCTCCTTTCTTTCTCGTGTATGGAAAAGAAGTTGTTCTCCCTTCTCATCTATCTCTCTCGGCCCTCCATCTGTCCCAAGAATGTCATGGTACCCCGTGCCCTACCTTGCAGAACCGAATTGACACCTTGCTGAAATTGGAGGAAGAAAGGCAAAAGACCCGGGAAAAGTTTGCCATCCATCAGAGCCGAATCAAAAGATGGTTTGATAAAAAGTCCATGGGAAACAAAATTTTTGAAGTAGGAGACCTGGTCCTTAAGTGGGATAAAGCCCATGAGGAAAAGGGGAAGCATGCCAAGTTCCAAGCACTTTGGACAGGCCCGTTCCAAATTAATGAGAAGATAGGATCACACACATTCAGATTGCAAACCCTTGATGGATGAGTCGAGGTCCTCCTGGTAAACGGGCATGACCTCAAACACTATTTCACTTAGCAGCCCTTTGAGGGCTGTCTTATTTTGTACCATAGTCTCTTATCTCATGTTTATCTAAAAATAAAAAAAATAAAAAAAATAAAAAATAAAAAATAAAAGTTTAAGGAAGGATTTGTAGAGCCACGCAAATTGGCATGCTGCAACAGGTTCTACGCTGATGGAAAGCCTTTTCTGATAAACTCAAAGGCGGCAAAAGCTTGCTTGTTCTCCGCACCTAAAGGTAGCATATCACCGAGCTCGAGTCATCAAGCGGGAAAGCTTACCTCGCCAGTCTGAGAGGGTGTCCACAAAAGAGAATGTAGTATAAGTGGTAACCAGACCAGAAGGGAAAAGAGGTACTCTAGGCTACGACAGGGTATCTGGGAAAAACCAAAGTCCTCATGCCAGACCAGGAACAACCTCTCTGCAAGCAAAATAAGTCGGGATCCCTCATCCGCCCAGGCTAAATTGCCATCTCAAATAAGTGCCTCCGGCAGATTCAAATAAGTGCAATAGCACACTAATAAAGGGTAAAGGATTGAGAAAGGCTTCCTGCGCAGAGAGGTGATGTAACGACTCCGCCGGGGTACTGACCAGGCTCGCTGGCAGCGAAGCAACATTCACGATTCCTAGGCAGTGACTCCGCCGGGACCGAGAGGTTCGCTGGTAGCGGAGCAACATGATGAGGACAAAATAATCGTACCAGACCCTGTAGCCGCCTGAAGTTCTCCAACCCTTCCAGTCCGGAGACCCGGAGAAATGAATTTGGTTGAATGGCACCCAAACAGGCTAGCAGATTGAGCAACCCAACTAGGTGCCCAAAGTTAGGAGATGTCAACCACAAGGTAAAAGAAAACAGTCAGCATAGGCCCCTCCCTCCCCCCGCCAAGACTAACCATCAGCAGAGACTCTGAGTTCGTCCAGTGAATCGGCATTTGTTGTAGCCCCTACAACACCCTCCAAAAAAAAAAAGACCACCATTTCAAATTTTTGGAGCCCCTTAAAACTAAAGTGAAACTACTAAGTCGCCAAGTCGCCAAGTCGCAAAGTTAAACAGTTGATGAAAACCGTGACCTAGCGACCTAGCGACCCCGCGACCCCAGGTCGTTAGGTCGCAAGGTCGCATATCCCCAAATTTAACGAAAAATGCGACCCAGCGACCCAGCGACGTCAATTCGCCAAGTCGCTAAGTCGCAAGGTCGCAATTATCCAATTTTCATGAAAATCGCGACCTAGCGACCTTGCGACCCAGCGACCCTAGGTCGCCAGGTCGCAAGGTCGCAAGGTCGCAAAACTCCGAAACTAACCAACTTGCAACCCTGCGACCCGCATTTATTGCTCGAACGTGCGACTTTCTATATAAGGGAGGTCGCAGGTCACATTTTACACATTCAGCAATTTGTAAGAAAACGCCTCTGACAGCTCAACTGACGCGTTTTTTCCGGGTAAGTTGCCATTTCTTCCTGCTGTTTCCATTATGATGCATTTCTTACCAAACCCATCTCCCCTTAGGCCTTTAAATTGTCTTTTGACTGAGCTTTTATATTTCTGAGGGTTTTATGGATCTGTTTTCTACATAATTGTCCAAACCTCACTGTTTTTCTGATTCACACCTTCATGGCATCATCCCTTGCTATTAAAATCATGCCACAGCTCCGCCAGGACCCAGCTAACTTGTAAATCCTCAAGAAGAGGGAGAAAAGGAGGTTCAAGGCCGCGCACGCGTAAACCCCCCGGCAAGCCATATTGCGACCTGCGACCCAGCGACCTAGTCCCGAGGTTGCAAAGTCGCATTCTCTCCAATTTCTGAGATTTGCGACCCTGTGACCCAACGACCTAGTCGCGAGGTCGCAAGGTCGCATCTTCCAAATTTTTCCAGAGATCTGCGACCTAGCAACCCAGCGACCTAGTCGCGAGGTCGCAAGGTCGCGCCCGGACTCTGTTCTTGCAATCCGCGACCCAGCGACCCAGTAAACCAATAGCCCAGTTTTGCATGTGGCACAGCTAAATTTCATCACTAAATTGCAACTGGTTTTATATCACCATTTCGTTCTTATCATGGGATTCCTTTATGAATTTGACAGGTGAAATTCAAGAAGACATAGAGTGCATACCTGTGTTATCAGATTCTAGTGACATGGCGCCCCTGCTGTCTCGGAGGAAGGACAAGAGAGTAGTGGAAGAGATTGATGAGATGGAAGTGGTGTCCCCACCCCCAATATATAGGGATACATTATGTACGTTTACAAAATACGACAGCATGCGATGGTACCAAGTATATCATGAGTTCA
Source organism: Pinus albicaulis (assembly GCA_034641835.2). NCBI lineage: Eukaryota > Viridiplantae > Streptophyta > Pinopsida > Pinales > Pinaceae > Pinus > Pinus albicaulis. Next base: position 1,156,491,821 of record CM076583.1, on the reverse strand, counting down.
CCATACCGGAAGAGGAATTTCCAGAAGATCTCCCGGACCGGGAAGTATACTTGGCGGTAAAAAGGTCCAAACTACATCTGGCAGGGGCACATCCAGCCATATTCCCATGTCCAGAAGTAATATATTGGATCATACAAAAGACGGACGCCCAGAAGTTTCTGATCAGGGACAGTGAAGGCAGGGCTTTCGCTACGTTGGTAGGCTCGGATGCTCAAGTTTATTACTCACTGCCTCGCCCAGATGAGCATTTCACTCCAGAATGGGCTATTGCTCACGCCGTTACGATAGTTGATACTATTAGACAATGGTGGGAGGAGCCCGAGAAGTTCAAGGTCAAGAAAGACCAAGAATACCCGGTGGCGAGCCTGAGGAAGGTTTATAAATTGGTTGCCACCATGCTTTGTAGACTTTACGGGCGTCCAGATTGTTCCACTTTCAGCGGCAGTTGGGCTACCATCATGGACTACGTGACAACATATGAAACCCGTTTCAACTGGGCCAGCATATTGATGACTTCGATGCAGACCAACTTGAACGCAGCATTGGCCCCAGATGAAGGAATGCCTGCCAAATTTTACATGGCCTCTTACTTGCTAGATGCTGTCTGCGCAAGAGTACAATTTGAGGGATGGGCACACAACTGGGATTCTGAGCAGTCACGTGCAATTCATTTTCAAACCAAGGTATTTTGGGAGTCCAAATACAAACAGGATATAGATCAGATTTCCCAAGTATTTATCCCCTCCCTGTACAGACTTTTATTTGGCCAAGACGCCCCCTGCATGTCTTGGCGGGCCAAGGAGACCCTAGTCAAAGTGGCACACTGGTTCCCTTTCCCTGGATACACCTTCATCCGAGTCTTTGGAACTTACAAGGCACTGCATGCTATGCCTCGCTTTGTTACAGACAAAATGCTTATGCAGGAGGTGTGCTTTCAGATGTCGCACGACTTCTACAACATCCTGTCTAAAGGCAAAAAGAAGCCGTGGCCCACGCTACCCCTCACCATTGGCGCATACACAGTTAAATACTTCAGGGAAGTAGCAGCAGAAGCAGAAGCAATGAGAAGTTATCAGCTCGGGGCACTTGAACACCGAACGTATGACCCAGATAGAATAGTTCCTGAACACTGCCTGAAAGCTAAATTCAAATGGACTTATCAGCATATTGAGCGCCCGGCAGAAGATGAGAGAAGGAACTGGTATAACGCTGAAAGACAATCTGCTCCAGGAGTAAACGTGGTCCAAGAAAATCTAGATGATCAGAACCTAGAAGACAGAAGTCGTCAGGTAGGAGGATCCTCTTCCTCCTTACCCAAAAAATCTCGGACCAACACAGGGGCTATCACATCTACCAAACAGAAAGAAGCAGAAGCAAAGGCCCAGCAAGAAAGAGAGAAGAAGATAAAAGAGGATGAGGAAGCATGCCAAAAGAGTGCGACAGCAGCACAGAAGAAGAAGCAGGTCAAGGAGGCCAAGAAAGAAAAGGAGGGAAAGGAGGCAGAGGCCGTAGCGGAACGGGCACTTAAGGCAGAGCTGGATAAAGCAGAAGTTGAATGCCAAAAGAAGGCCGAACAGGTTGCGGAGGCTGAATGCCAAAAGAAAGCCGAACAGGCTGCTGCAGCTGCACAGAAGAAAAAGGCCGAAATAGAAGCAGCAGCAGAAGCGGAACGCCGGCGAAAGGAGGAAGAAGAAAAGAACACAGAAGAAAGGGAAGATGACATGCTGGATGACCTCGAGGTAACTCCCCTCAATATACCTCTGGGCAGTACCAAGCTCTCTGATGTTAGATCGCCCCAGGGACAGGAAGAGGACGTATTTGACCTTACCAGACTCACATTCGATCAGTTCTCTTTCAAAATCCGGCAAGAGAAGAGGGGATCACTGGCGCAAAGTCCCTCCGCCACATCCATAGTGGCAACAGGCAAAGACATAGTCCTTGACACCAGGACTAATCCTGTAATGATAGCATCAGCGGGTACTGCTTTCGCCGCAGCTACGGAAGAGAATGTAACAAGAATGAGTAGAGAAATAGTCTCTCTACAAAATAGACTGCAAGCAGCTGAGCAACGCGAGAAGAGAGCAGAGCAAGAGAAAGCAGAATTACAAGCAGAATTTCAACGACTTCGAAACCAAACTCCACGAGTAAATGAAGTCCCACTGGCCATTTTCAAGGAGTGTGAAGTGTTGGAACTGACCATGAGGCAGGTGTATGGTGAAATGTTCACCATCAAACAAACAGTCGCCCCACTGGCAGGAGCACGATCAGAAACCAGTCCAAGACACGAGCAGCTCAGGGAGGCTTCACAAGCGTTAGACAGGATGAGGAGCTGGACAATACAGTACCCTCAGGCACCTGAAAATTTTCCTAAGAGGGATTGGGTTCACATGCAGGATGCAAAATTTCAGCTCCACATGGCGATACAATCTAAAGACAAAATGTCTAAGGACCTGGACAAAGTAATGTCCTCGTACAACCACCTAATCAGCGGTATTGGCTCAATGCATACTTCGCACCACATTCCATCGCTCGGGGCATTGGACGAAGAGAAAACCTAGGAACAAGTGGACCAGGACATCCAATCATTTTTGCAGCCTATCAAGCAAGCCGCTGCTAATCCAGAGCCCTCAGCATCTCAAGAGCATCTGAGTCAGTTTATTGCCACTCCAGTGCGTATTTATACCAAGCTTGCCTCACTTTCAAATCAGATCGCACAGAAGAGGGAAACCTTAGTACCAAATGCGTTGGAATGTATACATCGATTGAAGGAGGAGGTCCCTCTGGTTTCCCCCATAGTGGCAGAGTACCGGACATGGCAGGATTTTCTCAAGGAGCAAGAGGTCAACGTCCCTGACATCAAAATTGCACGTCCATCTCCACAGCCCGGTAGCAGCAAGTCGTAGGTTGCAGGTCGCACCAACAGGACAGGTCGCAGGTCGCACTGACAGGACAAGTCGTAGGTTGCACTGCCTATCCAGGTCGCAAGTCGCGCATATCAGACAGGTCGCCGGTCGCAACCTATTCAAGGTCGCGAGGCAACCCAACAGGCAGGCAGGCGAAAAGCCGGGAAGCCCAAAGGGAAAATTTTGTGCTATAAAGCTCCCTACGGGGAAAGTAATAAGGGCTTTTTCTTTTTGGAAGACTCAAGAGCTACATTGTATTGTATTGAAAGACCATATTCTTAGACATATGATACGAATACTTGCTAAAACCCCTTTGTCGGATGATGTATTTTGCTGTGACAGCACTATGTGTATTTCTTGAACAGTTTCAGAACATCCTATGATTAATGAGACTGCATTTCTAATAATATCATTCACGCATCATGTTTATCTATGCTTGTGTTAATGATGTTCAGTTTTATCGCTTTCTAAATGGATGTTAATACCTTTGTCTATTAGCATTTCGTTTTATCTTTCAGAAGTAAGGAAGGAATCTTGCCATTAAGAACTATTTCTTCTGTGGTAAGATACCTTGCAAGCACGACCCCAAAGAAGTGCCGTTAACTGCATCTCTTCGGGCGTATGTGTCTTATTCATTCTCTTGCTACGCGTAGTGTTGTAGACATGTTCCATGCATCAATCATGTATTTCGTGTCCTATGAATAAGTGTGTGTCTGCAGGTGTAATCAGGTTCTTTTGAGACCAGAAGGGAAAGCGTATTAAGCGGTAACCGGACCCACACCCCGGATGGGATCCCTACTCCAAACGGTTTAAGGTCTAATTGGGACTTTTTACCGGGGAGATCCCCTACTGTTGGCCGGAAAATTTTTCCCGTCAACACCATATTCCTAACAGTGGAAGAGAAATACAATGCCCTCCAAGAACTACTCAATGGAAGGAGAGAGAATTCCTAAACAAGAAATCCTCACAATTCTCTACTAAGCAGCCAAGTGAATGAGATATGTCTAAGTAGACAATATAATCTGAAAATATATTATCATGAACAACCTTATCTTTATCCTTTCCCTTCCTTTTATAAGATGAGAGCTTTAGCAAACCCTAAACCACTTTGATGAATTATCTCCTTTCACATAAGGGCCTCCTTATAGAACTGCGTTGTTCGTCCATGAGCTGCATTGAATCTAGAATGCACTGTAGATTTGGTCAAGGTTGACCCAGTCTCATAGCTCAAACCCATTCACACCTGCAAGTGCAATAAATACAACTCACAAATGTCTGCCTATGCTGATCCTTGTTCACACTAAACTGGTTTTATCGATGATCTCTTCTTCTTCATGCATGCATGTTGACTTAGTCAAACTTGACTATGTCCTCATCCATTTTCCCTTGTTCACACTCATAAGTGTAAAATCCAGCTACTATGATGATTCCCTCTTCACATTATAAGGGTATTTTATTAAGATAGCCCTGATTTGCCTCTTTTCACATTGGGCATTGATTTATTTTAACTTTTTTAGGAGTTTTTATGTTCTCCTTTACATTTTTTTCATCAATTAAGAAAATTAACACAAAAAGAAATATTCCTATTAGCTGGGGCTAATTAGGAATATTACACGTTGACACAATAAAAGAACTATCCTCAAAAGAACATGTTTCATTTAATGAGGTTGACATAGTAAAATAACTATCCTCATCACCTATTTCATTTTTTCATGAGGTTGACACAGTAAAAGAACCATCCTTAAAGGAACTTGTTTCATATAACGAGGTTGACATAGTAAAAGAACCATCCTCATCGTTCACCAAACCTGTCTATTTCAAAATCATTGGGAATATTCTTTAAGGCAGATGAAGTGGAATATATCTTATTGTAGGTCTCTATAATTGTGATTTCCACTAATATCGCAAGAGACACTAATGAAAAGGTGCCCATTAGGGAAGGATCCTTAAATATTCCTACACCAATGTTTTGAGACTCGGGTGTCATAAAAAACATCAAATATTCTCTAACAAATCTACAGGAACTTGAGAATGAACAAGATCAACAAAAGAAAAGTAGATCAATCGAGGAAAATACTCATATAAATGAAGCCCTGACCCAAAATGAGTGGGAGTCAAAGGGTTTCTCTCTTCCTAAAGTTCTTCCTCAATCGAAATCAAACCATGTGGAAGCACTTCACCATCAGGCCCGAGACAAATTTTAGGCGGTAAACTCTACGGTGAAGAGGAAGACTCAATGGTTACGAATGGATGAGGATTAGATGGTTGCATCAAAACAACTTCTTGTTGTTCAACTTTGGGATCAACTACTAGATCAACCTCCAATTGAGAAAGCTCGGGTTCAGGATTTATCGTTTCATTGGATTTAATTTTAGTGTCCTTAGGTAAATGTGAGAGTTTTGTCTTAACAATAGTAGATAAACCAGGATCAGCTGAAACGACTCGAGACTCAGTACTCAAAGGATTAGATGTATCTGGTATATCAGATGATGTAGCACCAAGAGTTCCGAAGGTATCGGATTCAGTAGGGTGAGCACCCCTTTGTCTCCTAGGAGTAGCTTCTAGCAGTAATGGATGTTTATTTGTTGTCCTACGCGAACGACGGGAAGGGGGTTGATATTATTCCACAATTGTTGATTGATTTAATACAAAAAATGATAAACAAAAAGAGGGTGATACTAGGAAAAAGGTTTACCAAGCAACTGTGAACTGCAATATACTGCCTCAGTAAACCAAGGAGTTATTATACGGGCAAGAAATATCCTTGAATGATGTGTTCAATGTATCACAGGTACAAGGTAGCCGACTCCGTTTCCTATGGATGATAATAAACCTAAATTTTTCCTCCCAAATATGCACGAAGGTACGTGGAGGCCCAATCCGTGTTAGTGATGTGTAATGAAAAACCGCACAGTGAGGGCATCCCCTTATACTTTTCATACTAGAACACCGCCTGATATACCCGAAAGTATGTGGATGAACACTGATATAATTACGTACGTGTAATGAGGTATCACACTCGAAATGTATCGCAGAAAATTAATGACAACTGTTATTTTTAATGACGTCGGAACACATCTGTAGCCTAGACCTCTAAATGTTATCATTTATGTTACAATGCTTCTTTTGATAAATTCAGATAAATTTTATGCTGATCTTGATTATCATTTTGTCTTTCAAGTTCACCACGAGATGTATTGAACATTCCTAAAGTTCAATTAGAATGATAAGCATTTGTTTCCAATTGATTTTCGACAATGAAAAACTAGCTAGTAAGGATAGAGAAATCAAATTATTTGCAATCATCAATGAGCACATCTAAATGCAGTTTTTCCCTAAACTATTCCTCAAGTAGAACTCACAATCCCCAAATGCAAATGCATGTTTTTCTTTTCAGTTTCCTTTAAGTTTATATGAATGAAAAAGAAACTAATGCACAAAAAATCACTCAAAACTTTCAAGAGAAAAGAAGACTGAAACGAAAATTCCTCTTTTCAAAAATAATGAGTTGATTAAATGTAAAAATTAACTTTGGGACTATTCACAATTATAAATAAAACACAAAGAAACATAGATCAAAAAAATCCAAACTGAGGCAAGAAGAGTAAAGGAAAAATGGTCTTTAGAGGTATTCAATCACTCAAAAATTTAGCAAGAAAACACTAAGATGAATTGGGAAAATACAAAACAGATAGATTTTGGTTGGTCATAGGGGCAATGCACCTGTGAGTGGGATACAATGTGTTGTAGAGCACTATCCCTAAGCCAGCAGTGCCATGCAGAGCACTGTGTCAAGACCAACAGTGCGTTGGTTCCAGAGGACTCTATGAAAAAGAAATTAATCACACCACTTTGTCTAAGACATTCAAATGACTAAAAATAAGAAAGTAAAGTCTACTAGATGTTGATGGACAAGGGAAAAACACTAGGGAAGATCCGTCAATCCCCAGTATGGTCACCAATTTGTTTTATGGAAATAAAAACCTATGGATAAATATGATTTCCCTAAGTGGGTGGTTCACTTAGAACAACAGAAAGAAAGATATATTATCTTTTCCTTAACATGAATAGATAAATGGAGAGAAACCTACTTGTAATATGTTCACTTTCCCTTGCCTCCCTCCACCACTTTCGTCGCTCTCAATCAAAATTAAATCACTTCATTGATACCTGCCATGGAGAACAGAAGACAAAAAACAACATAAAGTAAATATGACATATTCAAGCTAAAAAATTTGAATCAATTAAACTCATTAATACACATATAAAATCATTGAAACATGCATTATGAAGTGAACAAATGTCTTAATTATCAAGTAGAAGGAAGAGTACAACTAGTTGATCGATTCACTTGCACTCATCCAGCTTGAGTTCCATCTTCATCACATCCAACATTAACAATATAGCAACATCAAAATACATGCACAATAGCTTCAATAGTTGCTATCTCACCACCATAGCTCTGCTTAACACAAATTATTTCTCTCTTGTGCACTATGTTCAGTGATATATTTACAAGTAGATGAAGATGGTTTGACATAAATGAAGCCTTGAATGAATTTCCTAAAAATGGATGAATAGGTTTCCTTGTTCATGGGAATAGGAGGATAAGAGGTTTAATGAATTCATGGGTTCCAAATTTTAGGATATCAAATGAGGTGAGTGCTAGAACAACTTCTAGAAGTGACTAGAAGTCAGGGAGATTCCTAGAATCCAATGAAAAATTCGCTTCGAGTCGACAAACACACTCCAAAGTGGGCCTAGATCCTCTACAATGAAACCTTGCATGGGAGTAGATGCTCTATAAAGCAGTTACAACTGTCTAGGGGTGAATTGATGGCTTGATAGGGCACTTCAACTGGCATCTAAGAAGTGAAACTTTCATCAAGGAAGACCATCAATGTGATGAATTGTTTAGGGCATGTAGCAATGAATTTAGAGTATGATAGACCCTAATGACTACTAATCTATGTTTTGGGATGATGCCCAAATCAACCTGTAATAGTTTCCCCCTCCACAGAGTGACCCTCGTGACGTGTGTGGTGGTTGAGGCTCATTGATTTACTGGTACACTGTCAGTCATGTCGATAACTATATATATATATATATATATATATATATGATGTGATTGTCCCAGATGTACAATGATTTTTAATGTTTTTGATATTTAATGTATTGAATGATTAATATACTAGTCAATTTCTTGATTAGGTAATGAGTCTGCAAACGAATTTTCTGAATGAGGAATGTGAATGAATGTAACATAATGAAATGAACATTGTAACTAATTCACTCTCATAAATAATAAATGTAAAAATGGGTCTCTAACACGATAGGTGTTATTTAATTGTGAAACCACCAGTTGTGAATCCAAGCATACTACTAACAAATCAACACCAAGAGATATTGCCTCTGAAAGTAGACTGACCGCTGAAGTGTACTCCGCCACATTATTATATGTAGGACCAATGCATACACCCCTGGAGACTAACAAATTTCCGGCGTTGTATAAGCGGAAGAAAGATTCTGGGTATGTCGACTAGGACCATCGACAAAGCCAAAATGACTCATCTCATCCAAAAACACCTGCCAAAGAAGATAAAAATCATTAAATTCACATAAAAAATTGATAGAGAGACATGTTCAAAAAAGACAGTATATACAAACAAAGAAAATGCTAGGAAAAATCCTAGGCATAATACTTCTTCAAATAGAATCCATTTATCGACTCTGCCAGCTTGTTTTCATTAAAATCGACCTAGGCATAAGCTCCCTTTTTCAGGACCTTTTTAACAACAAAAGGGCCATACCACATGGGTTATAATTTTCCTTCCCCCAAGCCATCCTTGCCTTGAGGATAAACCAAAACAAGGTCACCATCAGAGAAAACCCTAGGTTTTACTGTCTTATCATACAGAACCTTCACTCGTTCCTTATGAGCCTCCTTGATTGTAGTTTCATCTCAGCACTACTTATGGAGATGTTCTAGATAAGTAAGGCATTCCTCGAGACTTGAAGTGTCACGAAGAAGCTCGACACCCAAATTTAGGGAAGGAATCTCACATTCAACTGGAAAGATTGATTCTAGCCCATAAACCAATTGGAAAGGAGTGAATCCGGTTGTAGTTTTAATAGACATCCGGTATGCCCAAAGTGTACGATACAACATGACATGCCAATTGGACCTGCCTTTATCAATTTTCCATTGAACGATAACCTTTAAGGAATTTTTTACAACTTCAACCTTCCCATTGGCCTGAGGATAATACAGAGACGAATGCTCATGCCGAAAACCAAATTTAGTAGCCAATTCAGCCGTCATGGTGTTCTGAAAATGACTGCCATGGTCATTGAAAATCTCCTTGGGAATACCAAAGTGATAAATTACTTATTTGAATAGAAACATGGCTCTGTTTCACTATCATTCACAAAATTAGTCATAACCTCAGCCCACTTCGTAAAGTAGTCTACTTCTACGATAATGTATTTATGAGCCTTTGCCGAAGCTGGGTTATAAGTAGTAAAATCAATACCCCAATTTGTGAAGGGATAGACAATGAAAAAAGGAAAGATCAGAGCTCAATGAACGCGCATATTATGAGTATAAAATTTTCAGGGATGACATTTTTTGACTGCCTCAACACCATATTTGAAAATCGAGAGCCAAAAATATCCTACATGAATTTTTTTTTGAGTTGTAGCAAGCCTAGATAAATGACCACCACAAGATCCACTGTGTAAGTCATTCAACACAACCTCAAGTTCTTTGAGATTCAAGCAACACCTAAGGATCAAATTTACCCCGTGACGATAGAGATTGAAACCGATAACAAGATAGTTTTTCGCTAAGTGACACAACTTTTGACGCTCATCTTTCGAAAAAGCTAAGGGAAACTTTGAAGTCTAGAGATAAAAAATGAGATATCCATACAAAGGATCCTAGGAAGAATGAGGAAAATATGTTCATCAGGGAATGCCTCTTCAAAAACAATCTCATATCCATAGGGAAACACAGATATCAACTCCGCAAATACCAAATATTTCTTGGATTTGGGAGACAGTAATTCGAGATCAAACTCTTGCATAATGACAATCCATCGATTGTATTTTCCCCCAATCACTCGCCTACTAAGAACAAATTCAAATGGATTAACTGCTGCTAAAACATAAATTTTGCGAAGAAGGATATAATGTTTGAGCTGCTGGAAAACATTGACAACTACCAAAGCTATTTTCTCAATGGAAGAATACTGCAGTTGAGGACCCACCAAGACTTGAATAAGGTAGTAAATAACATGCTCGGAAATAACATCATCCTTCTGAACCAGAAACCTATCGATAGTGGATTCTGCTACAGGGAGATACAAAAAGAAGTATTATGATATAATCAGGTGGATTCAATAATGGATCAAAGGTCAATGCCTTTTTCAAATCATCGAATGAGCATTGAGAAAATTCATCCCAAAAGAATGGAAATCCTTTATTTAAAAAGCTCATAAATCCTTTCGTCACCTCGAAATAATTAACGATAAATCCCCTTAATAAATTGGCTTTTCCTTGTAGAATTTTAATTTGAAGAATCAAAGGCAGGGGAGGCAACTGAAGTATTTCCTCAACCTTGAGTTGATCTACTCGAATCCCTTCCATAGACACGATGAATCCCAACGATCGACCAGATGTGAAGGGGAAAACACACTTATTAGGGTTCAACCAAATTTTATAGTGACAACATTGTTCAAAAACTTGTTGAAGGTGAAAATGATGATCAATTATCTTTCAAGAATGAAAATCTAAATCATCCAAATATGCTTCGAAAATATGCTTGATGTCGTGGAAATCATAGGACATGTCCCGCTGGAAAGTAGCTCCAGCATTTTTAAGGCCGAAAGTCATATTTGTGTATGCAAATGTACCTCAGGGACAAATAAAAGTAGTCTTATGCTAATGTTCAGGACATATAGAAATCTAATTGTATCCCGAGAAATCTTCCATGAAGGAAAAAATCTCATTCTCCGTACACTCATCAATAATATGATCAATAAATGGTGTGGGGTAGTTATCTTTTGGGCATGCCTGATTTAAATCCCTGAAATCAATGAAAACTTGGATCGTTCCTTGTTTCTTGTCCATAGGCGTTGGATTCTGAACCCACTCAATTAACGGAATGGGGTATTTGAAACCTGCCTTTAACAGCTTCTCAACCTCGAGCTTGATAACTGTTTCTTTCCTAGGCTGGACTAGATGAAGCTTCTACCTAATAGGCTTAGAATTTTTGTAATTCTTGATCTCATGTTGGACAATAGATGGATTAATTATAGGCATTTACTCATAAGGCCAAGCGAATGTATCCCAAAATTCTCTAAAGAGATCAGTGTAAGTCTGAATTTCTTTAGGGGAACATTCATCTCCATTGAAGATATTCTCAATAATGTTGGGATCTCTGGAGATGTTCACCAGGGTAGTCTCAGAAATGACGACCATTTTCCCTTCAAAAAAAACCTATGCTAGAGCTAAGGGGTTCAAGATTGGGTGAATAGGACCAGAAGACTGAGGGCTAGACAATATTGTTTCAACTTCTTGCAAGTCTGGTAAAAAATAGGACTGATGATGCTAATCATCCCACAATCTTTCCACACTAGTAAATGCTTCAAATATAGCCTCTTCATATGGAGGAGTGGTATCAAGGAAATCCTGAGCAAAAGATGAAATAAGTGTCCAAGTCGGAGCCACATCTCTGTCCAAATCATCTGGTGAAAGAGAATCTAGAACAAACTCTATAGAGTCAACAATATATTGATTGGAAATATCTTCTACAGATATAGGGAATCCCATTCCACCTACTTGAACTTCCTCTAATGTGGAGGTAGGAGAAGGCAAGGTCCAAGGATCCGAAAAATAATGAGTTCAAAAGAACTCTCTTCGAGTAGGAGCCCTCGAGGATGAAATGGCATTAATACGAATCAAAGGAGGTGGAAGATCAAAATTACCCATCAAAGATGTATACATTCCAACCCCCAAATTCTCAACAGGTTGCTTGGCATTATTCACCAAGGGTACAGTAGAGTTAGTAGATGCATTTGGATTTATAGGAGAACAATCCATCTGGTCTATAGTGACAATCGTCCCTTTGTGGGGAAAGCACAAGATGATAAATAATGATGAAGTCATAGCATCCATATGATAAATCCAATTTTGGCCCAGCAGAAGGTTGTAGTCTAAATTTGCATAAACTATGTCGACCTCAATATTGAGAGTTTAACCCCCAAAATAGATGGGTAAAGCTAGAGCAATGCCATGTGGCCTATGAGAATGACCATAAAATGCACTTTGAAGAGTAGGTGAAGGCACAGATGAAGGGGACCCAATTGCTTTCTAACATGATATAGACATGACACATACTGAAGCACCCTCATCGACTATTGTTCAAAAAATATTGATCTTCCAATATGTAGACATAATCTCAAAAGCCATATGATGAAGAAGTCTATTTTTAAGATTCGACATATCAAATGTGATCATAAGAGAGTTTTTTGGATTGAAAACCCCAATCACAGTGAGAAATACACTCCTTTGTGCTGTGCACGACTGGAGTACCTCTAACACAAACATGGCACAAGGACTTTGAGCCAGATATTCTACAATGGAGTAGTTTTGTGCAGCCTTATCATTAGAATTAATCATAGTATGCTTCGTAGACCCTTTTGACATCCGTAGTATAGGTTCAACTACAGACCTCTCTATATGGAGTGGATCAGGATTACTAGGAGAACCCTTAGCTTTTGAAGACTTAGCTTCACCATAATCATGATATCTCGTAGCCATATCGGTGTGAGAACTTATCATATATAAATTTGAGTAACTTTCCCCTTACTAGTTTCCCCCTATAGGAGCTCGAATATTAGCATTTCTGCCAACAAGAAGTTGCTGCCCTTAGGGAAAAGGTTTTGTCAGTACAACTTGGGAACTTGAGGAACTCTGGTGAGCTAACAAGTGTTGAATATCCTGAATTTTTGGGTAGAGATGAGTAAGATAGTCTCTGGTGCATAAATTGCAGGGAAAATTAACTTTATTCTTATTGTCTCTCTTAGCCTCTCCAAAATTATCGTTGGATCTGTTCGCATTACCCTTAATATCCTTTTCTTTCTTCTTATTATTCCATCCCTTATTATTCCCATCGGATTGTAGATTTCATTTAGGGTTAAAAGCTTGAAAAACATTATTAGTTAAGGGCTAGGAAGGGGTCGACACCAACGACATAGCCTGACCAGAAGGAGAAGATTGTAAATACAATTGATGCAGTTGATTCAACAGGTTAACCGTGCCACTATCACTTGAATCGAAAATGCTGTTAGGATGAGGACCTTGCTTTGTTTTGGATAATCCACTTTTGAATGAGGAGCATCCAAAAAATTATTATTAAGGACCCCAGACTGAGAATAGATAAATTATAATTGCTGAGCTCTAAAGATAGCCTGCTCCTCTGAGAATACCCCACAAAGGGATACATCCTTCTAGATTTCTGGCTGTAAGGATTTAAGAAACCATTTGAGAAGTAATTCATTAGGAATTTGGTCTTTGATGAGCCTCTTCCTTCTCCTACATTCCTGAATATGATCAGAAATGTGCGTTGCCTTATCCCATTGGAATCTAGCCAGGAGATGAGTCCGGACATCTTAACGAACAAGCAACTAGAAATGGTTCAAAAACATAGTAGCTAACTTGCCAAAAATAGAAAAACTACCCCCTGTCAGCTCAATGTACCATTTTGCAGTGTTTCTAGTTAGGGTACATTGAAATAACCTCAACCTAATTGAATCGTCAATAAGGGAGTCCAATGAACACCATAAATGGAAAGTGTTAACATGGTCAGCCAGATTCTCACTAGTCTTCCATTGAAATTTTGGAATGCCCAGGGGAAGTTTAGTAGGGAGTGGAGGCCAACTAAAGCTGTATCGAATTGGATCATTCATCAACTTTGATAAATATAGCAAATTCAAAGTTGCGAGGAATGGTAAGTTCGGAGGAGCTTGAGAGTTCCATCCCCCAAAAGAAGGATTCCAAACATTTTGAAAATAATACCCTCGATTTGTTGAGGCACTAGAGTGCCAAAGGTTGTTTGTAGAAAAGGCCAAGCTATAAGAGAAACCTTGTGGCCTAGAAGCATTTAGAGAAGGACCCCATCCCATAGTAGGATTATCAGAAACATGGATATTTCACCCAATAAAAGTGTTAAATGAAGAGGAAAATCATTGGTAAGGGTTCCGAGCATTGGCGAATGGAGAGAAACCTTGAGAAGCACCTATGGAAGAGAAAGGTGCATTCCGTTTCTGACCAGAGGAAAAATTATTCCCAACTCCAAACCTTGTAAAACCAAGGTTTTGGCCTTGAAAAAAATTAGGGCTTTGACCTCAGAGGAATGGATTAATACCTTAGATTTGAGAGGTAAAAGGAAATATCCTAGGGAAGTGTTCGAATGAAGAATGTGGTCACTTCCGAAGGGGAAACACTGAAAAGAAGATGACCCACTAGCCATAGAAGGCATAGGTGCGTAGGTAGCAGAAGTAGTAGTGAAGGGAACAAAAGGAATATAACTAGACGGCATTCCAAAAGAAAAGGGACCAAAATGGGAAGGAAATGCTTGGGTGCCCCCACTTGTAGATGGAATAGATGTAGAGCTAAACATAGAAGCACTGAGAGTGATAGTATATGTTATCACAAAATTGGATCTGATAGGTTGCTTGAGCATTCAAATTTATGTAACTATTTCAAACCTAATATTTTGACTGAGGCTTAGCCTCCTCAACTTGAGAGGGCTCTCTCAAGGGTTAATGATTTGGATAAAAATATTTTAAATTTATGTAGATGTTCTATGCTTGATGCAACTTTACTTTTCACCAGAACAATCACATAAAAAATCAAGTAAAATGTTGATAGAACATACCAGTGGATCTATAGAAGACAAACCAAAAGCTGAAAAATGTGGTGGTACGTTACATCGGTCAACAAGATGCTTCAACCAGCAAAGTCTCCTTGGTCAGCCAACCCAGCATTTGTCACAACAACCCTCAAAACAGCTACACGGTCAACTTAAATTCAACCACAGAAAAGTCAACGCTACCCCAACGATAGCAACACCAGCAACACCGACATCAACGGCGGCAACACCAGCAGCAACGGTAGAAAAGGAAGCAATGGCAACAACAATGGCAACAACAAGAGTAGCAACGGAAGCAACGGCAACAAAAATGGCAAAAAAAATGGTAGCAATGACAGCAACGACAACAACAATGGAAAGAACAACGTCTTCCTCCTTCTTTCCCACTTGTGAACTGAAACTACCTCCAAGGAGTTTGAACCAATAAGAAGAGGAGAGATGATATGTGAGGATGAGATGAGTGAAATGTCCTCCAACATTGACTCTATTTATATCAATCACTGAGGTGTGTGACACATTTGCTGGGGGTGTAAAACCTTAAGGCAGACCTGCACATATTTGAAATTATTAAAAATAAATTCAAAATAAATGTTTTTTTCATTGGATTAAGATCAATTTTAGATTTATCTTACACCTCTCTGAAAGAGGAACCCAATAAAAATATTGGCATCTTCATCTGAGCATCACAACATGGAGTTTGGACCTAGTTGTCCAATTTTAACACTCCCTCTCAACTAGGGAGAACTCCATCCACCTTTGTAATCAAACATCGTACGTCATCTCACTGTAACTTGCTTTGCTGGTTTCTTTATTTCAGAATAGTAATGGTTCAGTCACAAAGACATCATTCCCAGTTGATAGATTCATCCCAGAGCTCTGAAACCTTTATAGGACTCACAAAGAGTCTCATACCAACCCAAATTTGGTTTATCTGACCCGAAGTCAGTGGGAGGTCCAAAAACTCACTTGGACTCAAGAGAGTCATATATAACAACCCAAATTTAGTCTCACTAACCCGAAGTTAGTTGGAGGTCCGAAACATCACATGGACTCAAAGAGTCACTTACCAACCCAAAGTTGGTTCATCTAACCCGAAGTCAGTAGGAGGTCCGAAACCTCACTAGACTTGATCCCAGATCAAGTGTTTGGACACATGCCATCCTAGATAGAGAGTACAGCAACCTCAGATGTGTCCATCAATATTTGTTACTAGTCTATAGCCTTTCCCACCTCATTGGAAAAATGAGAGGTACATCCCATGAGTCTGGAACTCAGTGGGTAGGGTGCATATGGGGCACAGATCATGAGAGGTGAACCTACTCAAATATCATAAAGGTGGGGCAGAAGCACCACAAGGTTCGGTAAGCCTAGCCCCGTCTATTCTTATAGCTCCAAGGGACTATTCCCAAGGCCCCCCGAGAGCTCCCAGAGCTCATCGTCAAACAATACCCTAAAAATAGGGTCGTTCCATGATTCCAAGATTCTCACGGAAGGTTAGGAACATGACCTTCCCCAATGGCTTTGTGAGAATATCTAGGACCTGCTCATCAATTCCTATATGATAGAGCCTTATGTTACCTCACTATACCATATCTCGGATAAAGTGGTACCATTCATGAACATGCTTGGATCATTCGTGGAACACAGGATTCTATGAAAAATGAATCCCCCTCAGGTTATCACAAAGGACAATGGTGGAATCTAGCACATGCTCGAGTAATTCAATGAAGAGCATTCACAACCAAGTGACTTCACAATAGGCCATACATGCTGCAATGTATTTGGCCTCAGTGGTGCTCAAGGCCACTAACTTTCATTTCCTGCCCGAAGCAGATCTACGTGCGAAGCAACATCCATATGTGCCCTTGCGATCCACCACACTACCAGCCTGATCGAAATCATTATATCCAAGGAGTGTCATGCTCCTAGCAGT
Organism: Pinus albicaulis; assembly: GCA_034641835.2. Lineage (NCBI taxonomy): Eukaryota > Viridiplantae > Streptophyta > Pinopsida > Pinales > Pinaceae > Pinus > Pinus albicaulis. The sequence continues at coordinate 1,156,475,050 of CM076583.1, read as the reverse complement.
GTATCTCAGCCCATGGTCTATCATGCCATAGAGATATCTCAATAATTTCTTGGCACCAACCCAGTGAATGTTATGATCAACCATGTGTTGACTCAAAGTGTTCACTGCACAACATACATATGGATGGGTGTTCACTAAGAACATCAGGGCCCCTAGGAGTTTAAGATACTTAGTAGGATTTGCTAGCATGGGCCCAGTAGCACTGCCACTTAAATTCTTAAATTTGAGCTCCATTGGTGTCGACCTAGACTTAGAGTCCACCATACTAAATATTTCCAGAAGCTTCACAATGTATTTTCCTTGAGAAAGGAAAATCTTTCCAGGTCTCTGCCAGACCTCCAGGCCTAGGAAATAGTGCATCAATCCTACATCCTTCATCTTGAACTCAATAGAAAGCTCCCTCTTGCACTGATGAATGAGAGGGTCAACACCTGTCAGGAAGAGGTCGTCCACATACAACACCAGAATGAGAGGCTTCCCTTTGACAACCTAGAAGTAAAGGTTGAGATCAACATTACTTCGAGTGAAGCCCAAATTCATCAACTAGCTATCTATCCTCTCGTACCAAGCTTTGGGTGCTTCCTTCAACCCATAAATGGCTTCCTTAAACCTGCAGACATGGGTGTCTCGATCCTGTACTTCAAACCCCAGAGGTTTCTCCACATATACCTCTTCCTTTATCGTACCATGCAGAAATGCGTTCTTCTCATTCGTCTGATGAAGACTCCATAATTGCATAGCAGAAAAGGCTATAATAGATCGAATGCTGGTGTATCAAGCTACAGGTGCAAATATGTCATCATAATCTATGCCTTCCTTTTGAGAGAAGCCATGGGAAATGAATCTTGCCTTGAATTTTTCAGCACTTCCATCAGATCCATGCTTGATCTTGTAGAGCCATTTCGAGGTGACAACTGCTTTATCCTTCGGTCTTGGAACCACATCTGAGACATCATTCTTCATAACAGACTCGTACTCTTCATGCATATCATCCTTCTAGACTTTATGCTTTATGACTTCTTCAAAGGATCTAGGCTCGAATTTTACAATAGTACTCATGGCTTCTAGATACCCTTGGTATCTATTCGACTTTTTGCTTTCACGGAATGTCGCCCCCTTTTTTTTGGGATACATGTCCCTCAGCATCCTCGAGAGTGTCCTTGAGCCATGCTAGTCTCTTTCCCAGTGAATAAAGTGGATCAATCGGGTCCATCGATCCTTCAACATTAGGCATTGTTTCATCCTTCGATTCTTCTTTATTTCCAGGCCTTGCTTCATGATCTTCCTCAAATCTCGGAAGATTGACTACTTTCCTCAGGGAAGTATCTTCGTCAAAGGTGACATCATGTCATATCTCCACTTCCCCTTGACCATGCACATATAATATATAGGCCTTCGAAATTTCGCTATAGCCCACAAACATTGTGGTCGCCCTCTTGATGCTGGCTCCTCTGCAAAAGTTATTGAACTCGTTTGTCTCATATTCAGTGTCATTATTGGTCTGTCGGATAACATCTCATGTCATTTCTTCTTGTTGAATTCCTCCAACCTGGTAGAGTGTATCAATTCTAGACCCAAACGTGATAGCTTCATTGAAGCTCTTCTTCCACATGTGCACCTTTCCATCAGTGAATGCCACATCGAGACCTTTGTCTTCCATGTCCGATATAGATACCAGGTTCTTCTTCAAATTAGGTACATAGAGTACATCCTGTAAGTAGAGGACTTGACCTTGAGACAAGTGGAGGGTCACAGTCCCTGTCCTTTTCATGCGATATGTGGCATTATCTCAAAGGATAATTTCCAGATTAGTATCCTTCTCAACCATATCAGAGAGTGTTTCCTTGAAGCCAGTGATGTTCCTTAAGGCACCACTATCAATCAACCAGACATCCATAATTTCGGGTGGAGATGCAGTAGAGAGCGCAGACACAAGAATGAATTCATTTCTTTTATCAACAACATTTGGTTCCTCATATCTTGAATTTCTTGACCTTTTGAAAGGTTGATAATTTCCGCCGAAGGGAGCCTCCATCTTTCCCTTGAACCTGTTGTCCCTTTGATTGTCATCACCATCGGGAGAATCCTTCTTGAAAGGACGTTCTCTATCATAGTGACCTGGCCTATGACAAGTGTAACACTTACCCTTATTTCCTTGTGCCCCTACTCTTCCTTTGATATTTGGACCACCAAAGTTCTTCTTTCTGGAATGAGCAATGTAGGCAACATTTCCTTCATTTTCATACTCCTTCATTCTTGTCTCTTCTTGAACGCATCTCGACAGTACCTCGTCAAAGTCAGGTACCACATTATTATTGAGAATGGTAGTGTTGAACACATGCCATTCATATGGGAGCCCTCCAAGTGTGGTGAGTACCATCTCTTGATCAGCTATTGTCTCTCCAATAGCTAGAAAATTGTTCCTGATCTTGGTCAGCTTCAAAAAGTATGATTGGATAGACTCATCCATGCCTTGCTTCATATTCTTCAATTGATTCTTGAATAATACTACTTGATTCACATTGTTGGCCTTGAACATGAGAATAAATTTATCATACATCTCTTTGGATGTCCCCAAATTAGATATGTAGGCCACCTAACTTTTATGAATGGATTCACTGATCATCAGCGTTGCTTTGATCTCCCCCTTCTTATACTTTGTTTTGGCAGCAGCAGTAGTAGTGGATGGAGGTTCTTGGATATTACCCTTCACATAGTCCATGACATCTTGGTCTTCCAATTTTAGATCTAATATCATCTTCCAAGCATGGAAGTCATCCTTTCCAGTCAATTTGTCACCCTCCTTGAAGCCATAGTTTGTGGAACCCATTTTCTTCTTCATTGATTGCTATAAATTAGGTCTTCTCTTCACCTCAGCTCTGATACCATGTGAATTTATGTAGATTTTCTATGATTGATGCAGCTTTACTTTTCACCACAACAATCACATAAAAAATCAAGTAAAAATCTGATGGAACATACCAGTGGATCTATAGAAGACAAACCAGAAACCAAAAAATGTGGTGGTGCGTTACAACGGTCAACAAGATGCTTCAACCAACAAATTCTCCTTGGTCACCCAACCCAGCATGTGTCACAATAGCCCTCAAAACAACCACAGGGTCAACTCAAAGTCAACACCAAAAAAGTCAATGCTGCCCCAACGACAGCAACACCAGCAACAACGGTAGCAACAACATCAACAAAAACAATAACGGCAATAATGAAAACAATGAAAACAACAAATGCAACAACAACAATAGCAACAGTAGCAATAACGGCAACAACGGCGACAAGAACGACAACAACAATGGTAGCAACGGAAACAACAACAACAACAACAATGTTAGAAACAACGTCTTCGTCCTTCTTTCCCACGTGTTAACTAAAAATGCCTCCAAGGAGCTTGAACCAATCAAAAGAGGAGAGATGATGTGTGAGGATGAGATGAGTGAAATGTCCTCCAACGTTGACACTATTTATATCAATCACTGAGGTGTGTGACACATTTGTTGGGTGTGTAAAACCTTAAGGACGACCTGCACATATTTGAAATTATTAAAAATAAATTAAAAATAAATGTTTTTCTCATTGGATTAAGATCAATTTTAGATCGATATTACACCTCTCCGAAAGAAGAACCCAGTAAAAATATTGGTATCTTCATCTGAGTATCACAACATGGAGTTTGGACCTAGTTGTCCAATTTTAACAACTATAGATGGCTAACTCTAGGTGGGGTAATAAACAGATAAATGATAGATATAGGTTGAGAATCACATCAACATGTACACATTGGGATTATGGAGTCAAACAGTTCAGTAATCCAATGAATCTACTTAACATGGAAGTTGAGGCATATAAGAGTTTTAGTCAAGAGATAAACACACATGAAACTATAAAAACAAAGTCAGTTTATTTATATACGAAGTTAGAGCATCTAAAGATGAATTCTGAGTAAAATAGATAAACACCACTTTAATAGGATAATAAAGAGATGCAAACAGAATAAGAACAAACCAAAAATCCTTCTGAATCCAAACTTGGTTAAGTAGAAACTCTCTCTATTAGCTAAAAACCAGTCAATTACAATAAGCACAGTCTTTTGCCAAAAATTTCTAACCCTTGGCACATTTGACTTCTTGGCCTTTTATAAACAATTTACAACATGAGATAATCTTATCTTAGACTAGATACATGAATTCCTGACTCTTGACACCTTGCATGACCATATGACATGGGATTTATTACAAAAAGACAAATAATCTACTAAACAGTCCTATTACAAATAGGATTCAGACTCCTTATAACAACCTTATCTATATTAAATTAAATTATTTTCCAAGTGTATCAACACATAGTCAAATCTAAAGGATAGGCTTCAACTTTTCATGACCATATTGCTGACCTCCATCAAAATAGGAAACAGTCCCCTGTTTTTTAGGCATAGGGTTATTTGCATTCTTGGAACATTTTGACCATTATGTATTCTTTATTTCGTGATCCTTAACTATTGGAAGTTAAATTAATACATCCAAAAACTCCTCCCTAGGCTCCAGCTATCCAAAACCATTTTCAAACTGATCAAATAAGCTACAATACACTACGCTACGAAAACACAATAGTTTTGTAGCTTCTTTCATAGCGCTGCCTTTTAACCCTTCTTTCTTCAAATTTTTGACTTCTTACCTCCAAAATTGTCTTCATTACCTTTTAATACATCCTCCCTAGAAATTTCAGTTCTTTATTCATCCTTTTACCCTTCAAAATTTTGTGAAAAAGAGAAAGAAAAGCTGCTACAGCGGTTTCGTAGTGCTTTTCTCCTTTTTTACACTGTCTCTGCTACAAAACTGTTGAATGAGAAGTTTTTTCAAAAAATTTCCAAAGTGTAAATTGTAAATGTGCCAAAAAATCAAAATAAACCTGATTCCATCATTTAAAAAACCATATCAACTAAAAATCACAGTCATTCCATCCTGCATGAGGTCCCTTCTTCATTTTTACTTGATTTTGCTATAGGCTCTTCTATGATTGTTATTTTGATACCTCTTCTTTTTAACTCATCATGAATTAAATTCATCTGCTGCTCCAAGTCCTCCACTTGATATTTAAGTCCTCTGTTATTAGCTCTCAAGTGAGTATTTATTACTCTGACATACTTGGCTTCCTTTATTGTTGGGACTGTCCATTTGAAAAATTGCTTTGCACTGCTTGGAGTTTCAGAAATAGAACTAGTTTGAACTTCCCACAGTGCCTTCATTATTTTAAACTCTTATTTCTCAATGCTGTGCTTTCTAGCCCTCTTTCTCATCATAGCAATTTCTTGGTTTGCCAACCTCAAAGATGTTGGAACTTTGTCATTTATTATTTTCCCCTCTTTGTTCTACTGGCTACATGCTTCATTGTAGGTGATGAGAGATCAACAACTTCTTCAGGAGCTTTAGTTGTCTCAATATATTTTTGAACTTCTTTGTTGCCTTCCTTGAGTTTCATAGCATGCCTAGTTATAGACTTTCTTTCTTGAAAGATGAAAGATGCATCTTCCCCCTCAAACTCGAGTTTCTTTGCAGACTTAGCCCTTTTTTTTTATGCTCATCTTCCCCAATGAAATCAGCTTGAACAATGGGTGTCTCTTCTATGTCAATAGCATGAAGGATGTCATCTAAATTTCCCTTTGTTACTGGGTTGTCCTCTGTAGTAATGGTATTTCCTTTTAATGCCACTGCTTGGCTTCTTGTTACTCTTTTGATTTCCTGCTTGCTGACAGCTTGTTTATGTTTTTCAGATGATGGAGTTGGTGTATCAAGCATTTTTGTATGCTAAGGCCCTTTCTCAATTTGTTTCCTTGGCTTAAGTTTTGCAAATTCCTTTGTTTTTGCAGCCATAGGATGACTAGGCTCTACTGGTGGTGGTGATGGAAATTCTTTAGTTTTAGGGTCTCTTGTAGGAGTTAGGGTTTCCAACTCAAAACCATTTGTAAACAATAAAGATGACCAATCCCTACTTATTTTCTCAAGTTCATATAAAAGCAATAAATTCATTAGACCATGATGAAACAAGGATGTTTCACTACCTTCAGATTTTACTTGTACCTTATCAGCCATTTTTGCAAGACTCCTGTGCAGATAAAAAGGAAAATCGAGTGAAATCCTACCAGTGAGATGCACAAGAAACTTGAAATGATATGTGTAAAAATTATGATATCTGCCTTCACATGTAAAATACTTCTGAATGTTCAACAATAGCTTTGAATAAGTGTCTTTGATACAACTTCTAGGGATAACATTATTAAGGTCCATGTCTACATAATCAGGCTTAATGAACTCTTTACATTTCTCCATATCAAGTTTGAAACCTTTGAACCAAGTTTCTTGACCTCTTGGTATCGCTGTAACAGTAGCTATGAAATCTGGTGTAATTGACACACTTAGCATCCCAACCTTGGTAGCTATTCCATTGAAGTTCGTGGAAAATTCCTTTGATACCTATGTGTGACAGTCCTGCAATTTTTCACAAAACCGAAGGCAACCTACTCTTCTGAATGCTTCCATCACAGCTGGGTCTTCAATTATTTCCTTCATGCCTTCAGGTTCATACCTTAAGTAGTGTCCCCCTCTGTGAACTTTCTTTTCCTCTATCATGCCTTTTAGAAAACCTGTCAGCCTCACTTGATGAATTGTATCAGCCTCACTTGCATATATAAAACTAGCTGCCTCGCTTGATAAATTTTATATCAGCCTCCCTTGAATAGGGATGTAGAAAACGTTTGTATGAAACCACCACAAGTTTGCCTTGACACTTCAGAGTTCAGACATTTCGAATGGAGGAAAAAGGAAACGAGAATGACCAATTAGGAAAGATTTTGAAATTTAAAATGTCATCTCATAACTGAGTGTTGCTTCATTCATAACCTATAATGACAATGATGACTGCAAACATGGATGTTTACATTGAATCTCATAATTACATGACTCATCATACCACTAACCTACCATTTCCCAATGGTTTATGACACTTTTCAACTCAAATGACAAGACAGCTGAAAACTCGTGCTTTCATAGCACCTGTAGTGTAATTTTACCTGTTTTCACTACAAAACTATTAGCACTTTCATAGCGCAAATCAAATTTTTTTAACGGGTGGCGCTACGAAAACAAGGTTTCTTGGCTAATGAAAAAGTTTTGACATGAAACCTTAGGAAATGACCCACAAATGAAAATGATGGATATTTGACATGAAGGGACTTTAAAAAAGACTTTATTTGAACTGAAGGATGGGCTTTGAACTATAAAAATCTAACCTATCCTTCATCAAATCCTAAATTGACTTCTAAACCCAATCTTTGAATCATGATAAAAGACAAAATTGACACAATGATGTTTAAAAAAAAAAAAAATTAGGTGATAACATTGGCTGCACTTGAGATAGTGTGCCCCTGTGGTACACTAAGAACCAGTAGGTCTAGTGCTACTATCCATTTTCTTCACCAAAACAGAAAAAACTTTGAAATTGCCAAGCTTTCTCCTCAAGCTATAATGGCCTTCACCTCCGGCTCAAGCTTGATGAATTAGCTTGTCATTATTAGCAGAAAAACTCATAAAATGGAATATGTACAATGACATTAATGATCAATCGGATTTTTATGAAGAGTAATGCTTTAAAAACCTACCATTGATAGGTCCTCTAGCATATGATTTTCCATCCATCTCCTACAGTATGTAAGTATTGTTTCCATGAAAACAGCTATCTTGAAAGGACATTTCCACAAGTTCTTGAACTTACCATGTTTTCCTTTCTCTTCAATTATGGCCTCCCATTTCAGCAATTCATCCTGAATTTGAAAAATTTCCTCCTTGATATTCTTATCAAATGTCCTCTTGATTCAGTTTTGAGATTGTTGATTTCTGTTATAAAGTTCATTCCTCTTCTCTTGCAGAGCTATTAGCTGATCAATTCTCCTCTGGACTGCATTTGGTTCCTCTTCTAACCCCTGAATCAACTTCATGACAGGTACCCTTAGAGATGTAGGAAAAATGGCCTCAACCCCATATACCAACTCATATGGTGAAGTTCCAATTCACCTCTTTGTGCATATCATATCAGCCCATAAGGCATAATTCAGCTTCAAATGCCAAGCCTTCTTATTCTCTTGCAACACCCTTTTAACTATCCTCACAATGCTCTTGTTAGAAGATTCAGCAAGATCATTCCCTTGCGAATAGTATGCCATATAATACCCAAGAGTAATATGGTATTGATGACAAAAATTGATCATCTTCTTAGACTTAAATGCCTGTGCATTATCAGTTATAATCTTCATGGGGAAACCCAACCTAGACAAGATATTATTTTCCAAAAAAAGAAATAATAACAAATTCATTTTCTTGCCTAGTTGGGATTGCTTCAATCCATTTGGTGAAGTAATCAGTCTTTGTGAGAATAAATCGATGTTGAAATGATGATGATGGATGAATCTCTCCAATAAAATCTAGCCCCCACTGCTAAAATGGCACTTCCACATAGATAGGCATTAAAGGTAAAGGTACAAGCTTCTTCTTACCATCGAAAATCTGGCATTCATGGCAGGAAACAATATTTCTGTATACATCCTTAAACATTGTAGGCCAATAATACCATACTCTAAGAATCTTGTTCACTGTGGCCTTCCAATAATGGTGACCTCCACAATATCGTTTGTGGAACTCCTCAATCACTTTATCAACCTCCTTTTCTAGCAAACAATTCAATAAAATCCCGCCAATATCCTTCCAAAATAGATTGTTGTCAAAAATACAATATCTTAAGGATTTTAGCTTTACAAATATTGCCTTAGACTTTGTTAGATCAGTAGGTGCTTTATGATGTTGTAAGAGAAAAACAATCTCCTTGTACCAATTTGAAGTGATGTATTTTTCTTCAATAGGGACTAGTTCTTCTTGCTCATCTGAAATTTCTGATATTTCTGCAATTAATTTCATGTCAAGACAGTCAAATTTTAACTATGCCATCAGCTTTGCTAAGCCTTTCCCTTTGACCAATTTTTTTGGCTTAATCTATATATCATACTCTAACAATTTAGAAATCCATTTTCCCCTCTTACCATCAGGGTTGGCTTGAGCGAGGATGTCTTTCACAATAGTATCAGGAACAAAAGCCACAATATGAGAATGAAAAATATAAATTCTGAAATCTTTGATAGCCTTCACCAAGGAACAGGCTTACTTCTCTAAGATATTATACTTCAGCTCAGAGTTAGCTAATGTCCTACTAAGGAAGGAAATAGGCTGCTCAATACCTTGTTGTCCCTTTTGTAGAAAAACTCCAGCAATAGTATTCTCTAATGCGAAAGTAAAAACCATAAATCCTTTGTCGGTGAAAGTACCTGAGCTTCACAAGGGCACCCTCTAGAAGTACTAATGAAATTTATAAAACATCTACCTCAAGTATCATGGGTATCCCCCCCCACCCACAGTCACCTATGTCATGCCTTGGAAAGGCAACTAAGGGCGCCAATTTGTATCGGTAGCCGAGCGGAATGATCTTTGGTCTAGATTCAACAAATAGGAGAAGAGGTATCTCTCTTCTCTGCCTTCACTATCCCTCGTGCTTAACTCTCTGGATGTAGAGCTTTCTCAGTCCACTTAACGAAGTTGGATTTCACTCGTTAATCAACTTCTATGTTTGATAGTTTTGAGTGGCCTTGGAGAGTTAACTCTCCACTTACCTATTCCAAGGCCCTATGACCTAGACTAGTTGGTGTATAATTAATGACAACAAAAAAATTTCTAGTTCATTTTCATTAATCACTTGATTTTAAATGGATATTCTTTTAAAGTCACGGATAGATGAAGAACACAACTTATGATTTTTTCAATGCAAAAGAGAAATCAATAGAAACCTACTAGATGAATATTCAATTTATTTCAACGAAAAGAGATTTCTTCTTGGGTTCTATGAAGAAACTAAAAAAATAAAGACTAATTTTTTATTTTTAATATCACTCTTCACACACTTCAAAAAACTTCAAAAAAGACTAGAATGCGTAACGGTGAATGAAAAAACTACGAATGATGAATGCGAATCCTAAGACTTTCAAAAAGGGAAGAAAACATGGTTTTCAATAAGATTGGTCTAATCACTTTGACAGAAAAGCAAAGACAATCCCCAACAGAAACTTATTTGCACAAAACAATGCCAAAAAAATCTTGATATAAAGGAGACAGACCCAATCAAGGACTCCTCTCGGAACCAAGAAAATGGACCAAAAATGAGAAGCTACCAAATTTCTCCAAAAGCAATGAAAACCATGAAAAAGAAAACCAAAGAAAAAGCAATGGAAAACACAAATGTTTTTTGGCTTTTCACTTTTTAAGGAAATAAGAAATTTTCATTAAGACAAGCAAAAAACTACCAAAGGTCCCAGATCAAGAAATTGAGCTAGCAAGCAACTTCTAATTTCATAAGCTAACTATGCCACTTTCATAGCAGGACTCAAACAAATGAAAATAAGCATCAAACTCAAGAAACTGATTCAAAACAATAGCATAAGCTTTGACAAAACAAAAACTTAAAGAAACCAACAAAAGGAAACTTCAAGGTCCTCTAGAAAGTTGATCTCAAGAAACAAGAAAACCAAGAAAGTCAAGAAGGAAAAAACCAAGAAGTGAAGGAATACACAAGGCAAGCATGAGGAAATTGACAAATACTCACTGTTCTGAAAGGTCAAAACAACCAAGAACTTCAGAAACAAGTCTTGGTGCTACAGCCGCAACTGAAACTTCACCGAAATGGTAAAACCCTAGATTGACTAGGTTTCCATACAAAAATGAGATAAACTGACACACAACAAGAAGAATCACTATCTAGACAACTAAGAGGTTCTACATGGATGACCAACAGTAGGAAGGAAAGACTTATAGCGTAAAAAAATTCAATTTTTCAAATTTTACTGGGCATATGCGGATCCACTATGTAAAACACGTGTGTATACATGTCTGTATATAAGAAAATTGTGTATATGTGTGTTCCTTGGGAAAAAACAGAAGGTATACACGAGTGTGTACACACCAAGCAACATATAGAAATTGTAACAAAGAAAAAGAAAAAACCTAGGCCTGATCTAGAAGATCAAGACTTCTTCCTAGATGGGAAAAAAACATACTAGATGGAAAAAGTGATCAAACTGTCAAGGAACCCAAAATACAGAGAAAAAAAGCCCAAAATAGGAATTACATGGATGTAATCCCCAACAGAGTCACCAGTTTTGTTACGGGAAAAAATACCCTAAGGTCTGGGTTGAGGGACCTAACAAAACGGAATACATATCATCACAAGAAGAAATCAAATTGCGAGTCCTAATGCTTGAACTAGAAAAATGAGGATAGGTGACCTTATCCGTGTGTCTTACGTCTGAGGTCGATCCCACATGGTGCAAACCCTCTACTACTCCTTGTGCTTCAGGACATACAAATCAATCAAGAAAAATCACACAAAATAGTTGTGTAACATCTATATCCCAGATGTCAGTAGGTTAGAACGTATAATCTCATAACAATAACATGAAATAAACCATTACAATATCATTCAACATGTATAAGAGACATATAACACAAGGACATGAGGAACGAGACATATCTTCTTTTATTGATAATGTGTAAAGAGAAAGTGGAGAAATCACCTGAGATCTGCCATGGCTCCAATCAAAATCGTCCTTTGGATTTGTCTAGCCCTAGCCTCACAAATCTTCTTCCATAAAAGGTGCACAAAGGATGTCACATAAATAGGGGGTGAAAATCACAAGGAAACAAGGGTTTCCTAAACCTAGGATATCTAGGAGGCACAGTGAAATATCACACTTGATCATGCTATAATATTAATAGCATTCTCTCTCCTCCCTTAGTCGTTTCCTTTGAGGTGTATTTATACTTCCTCATATCAATTTTTCATTTCGGAAACAGTTTGGCCATGGGATGGTGTAAGTAAGCTATAGGTAAAACCTGTAAACCCAACCCAATTAATAGGGAGTTTAATATTTTTTAATGTTTGAAATTTTATACATGGGTCAAATATGAGTGGACCCACTTCTGCATGTGGAAAAGTTTGGGCAGAGTTGCTTATGGAATTCAAAATACTATTTTTTAAGAAGTTTGACCAAGTCTAAATGGAAGGGCCACCCAAGGCCAATGCATAATTCATCAAGTATATAGAGGTAATAAATGATGCTATAATATGTGCAACAATTCTGTGGTTCCTGAAAGTGGAGAGGAAAGCCTAGCAGTTTCTGGAGAAAATACCGTGCTATGGCATCAAAGGCTTGGAAATATTGGAGAGAAGGGCCTTCAAATATTGCATGGAAATTGTATGGTAGAAAGTATGTCTAATTTCTCTCTCGATTTTGATTCTATGAACATTGTGTATATGGGAAGCACAATCGGGTGAGTGTTCCTTATAGTGCTAAGAGGGCGACAAGATATTAGAGCTTGTGCACAATGATGTGTTTGGACCTATGTTGGTTCAATCGCCTGGTAAGTCTATATAATATGTTACCTTCATAGATTACTTCTCAAGGAATACATGGATATATTTCTTTAGGAAGAAATCTGAAGTCTTTGGTAGATTTAAATAATTTAAGGGTCTGGTGGAAAACAAGACAGAGAAGAAAATGAAGGTGTTGAGGATAGATAATGGTGGAGAGTTATACAAGAAGGAATTTGAAGAGTTCTGTAACAAGTGTGGTATATCATAGTAGAAGACTACTCTACACACACCTCAACAAAACGAAGTTGCAGAAATACTGAAGAGAACACTAATGGAAAAGGCAAGAAGCATGCTCAGTGGTATCGGGTTAGGATATGAATTCTGGGTAGAGGCATTGGAGACTGCATGTTACCTAGTTAAAAAATCAACTTCATCAATGTTGGAGAATAAGACTCCACATGAGGTATGGAGTGGTAAGAAACCCTCTTTTTCACATCTGAGGGTATTCGGATGTGATGCACATGTACATGTTCCAATATAGAAAATAACCAAGTTGGATAATAAATCTGAAAGGTGCATATTTATTGGGTATAAGGATGGTCTAAAAGGTTTCAAGCTTTGGAACCCATAAACAAGAAAGGTTGTGTACAGATGAGATGTGGCATTTAGAGAGGTGGAAGACATTGTTAAACATGAAGTCCTACCAAAGGAACTTGAGAAGATAGAGTTTGAGGGAAAGGAGGATGAACCAGACTCTATAATAGAACAAGATTCAGAAGAGGAAGAGCCACAAGCTCTTGTTTTGAGAAGTTCAGTTTGGGAAATAAGGAAGCCAGAAAGGAATAGTCCATCTGATTTCTATTCAAATTTAGCTTTAATTATCACTAATGATGATCCAATAACTGTCAGGGAAGCTATGGATTTAGAGGATGGAAAACCTTAGAAGGAGGCCATGGTTGATGAAATGGCATCCTTGCACAAAAGTGAGGGATGGGATTTGGTGGAGTTTCTGGCTAGAAGGAAGCCCATCATGAGCAAATGGGTGTTTAAGAGGAAGATGAATGTAGAAGGCAAGGTGGAGAAATACAAAGCTCAGTTGGTAGCAAAAGGTTATTCCCAGGTGTCGGGAATTTATTTTGGTGATATTTTTTCTCATGTTGCCAAGGTTGCTTCTATTAGATTACTTTTATCTATTGTTGCAACATTTGATTTTGAGGTAGAACAGATGGATGTGAAGAAAAAGTTACTTCAAGGGGATCTGGAAGAGAATATCTACATGAAGCAACTTGAAGGCTTTACAGTGAAGGGTAAGGAAGAACTAGCATGCAGGTTAAAAAAGTCTCAGTATGGGTTAAAACAATCACCAACGATGTGGTATCATAAATTTTATACCTATATACGGGGACTTGGATTCACCAGAATAAAAGGGGATCACTGTGTGTATTTTAAATTAATTGGTGACCATGTTATTTATTTGGTCTTGTATGTGGATGATATGTTGTTGATTGGAAATAGCAAAGAAAATATCCTGGATTTGAAGACCCAATTGTTCTCCAAATTCGACATGAAGGATATTGGTACTGCAAACTATGTTTTGGGCATGGAAATTCAAGGAGATAAGGCAAAGAGGAAGCTCTGGTTAAACCAGAGGAAGTATGTCAAAACAATATTGCAGAGGTTCAATATGTAGGATAGTAAACCAATGAAGGTTCCTATTTTTGTAGGTGTAAAGCTATCTGCTGAACAGTGTCCCATGACATAAGAAGAATAGGAGGATATGTCCCATGTTCCATATGCAAGTGCAGTGGGTAGCCTGACTTATGCAATTGTCTGTACTAGACTACACATTGCACATGCAATGGGAGTATTGAGCAGGTTTCTATCAAAACTAGGGAAGGATAATTCGACAAAATTGAAGTAGGTTTTCATATATTTGCATGGCACTAGTGATTATGGTTTTTTCTACTAGGGAAGACTAAGATTGGACAGAGTTTTGAACATCCATGGTTTTCTTCATGCAGACTCGGTTGGAGATTTGGAACAAGGAATATCTACCAGTGGGTATGTGTTTAGCCTATTTTGAAGTGTGGTCAGTTGGATGAGTAAAAGACAGTCTGTAGTGGCTCTTTCAAATACAGAGGCAGAATACATGGAAGCCACTCATGCAAGCAAGGAAGCAATTTGGTTGCAAAGATTGTGTTCAAGTATGAGGTTGGTGCAGTGAGCTATAAGGATAGAATTTGATAGCCAAAGTGAAATTTTCATGGCTAAGAACCCTACTTATAATTGAAAGAAAAAGAACATTCATGTTCAATATCACTTTGTGAGAGATATTTTTGACGATAAAAAGGTGTTGTTGGTAAAGGTGGACACTTTGAAAAATGTTGTAGATGCATTGACAAAGTCTATGAGCACTAAAAATTTATCTTGGTGTAGAGAAACAAGGGGTTTTGCAGGGCTATAATAATGGAAAAGGTATCCTATGGCCCCTTACGTGGTGTCTGGGGCAGAACAACGATAATTTTTGTTTTCATTATTTTCTGGTGGGTAGACCTGCCTATGGTTTTGTGCATGCGCTTGCACATGGTTTTGGGGCATGTTGCTTTTCATCCCCTGGTATTTTGTAGATCTAGTCAAGGGAAATAAGGTTATGTTATAATCTAGGGTTAATGGATTGGGGTTTATGAATGCTTCGACATGTATATATGTATGTGTGTTGTAACACTAAAAGGAATATAATGAAAAATCATGCTGGTAGTCCCGATTTGGGATCCAGGGGAAATATTTGCGTATATCTATTTTATGGTTTATGCTCTCGCTATTATTTATTTTTTGTCTTTAAGAATTCATTTGCAGATAATTTCTGTACAATGTTAAAACCTACAAGGACAAGAGAAAATATGTTTCATAAATCATATAAGGCCTCCAAGGCCTCATTCATATCAGTAAGGTATGCAAGGTGCACCTTAATCCTATCATCATACCAATCAAAATGTAGTTATGTAAGCTTGGTACACTTCCATTCCTCCATCATGGCTGAAACCTCTTACTTGGCCTTACAACCCTCCATATCACCCCTATCTTGTGAACGAACCATTCTAACAGTATGTTCCTCAACCACCTCAGTGGAAAAGTTCCATCACAAGGGTGGAGGCCCTAACATAATCAACCACCTGTTGAAAATGTTGTCATTGATGGAAATAGGGGTAGAAGAGATAGAGACAGACAAAGAAGGCAACAGATGCAGAGATAGGAAAAGAACAGTAGCATAAGACAGCAGGTAAAATTTACAGCGAAGGTAGAGGTAGAGGTCAAGTAGCAAAGGTACAGCTAAGGCAGAGGAAGAGGCAGTGAATATAGAGGCAGACCCATTATCAGAGGCAGAGGCAGACCCGTCATCACAATAGAGGCAAAGCCGTTATTAGAGGTAGAGGCAGAGGAAAAACCATTATCACAGTAGAGGCAGAGGTAGAGGAACAACAATTTTTCTACATAAAATTCCAAGAATCATTACCCCAGCCAGAGGATACACTAAACATGAATTTCGGGAATCGTTACCCAAGCTAGAGGATATATATGTATATAAAATTCCGAGAATCGTGAACCAAGCAGAAAAGTATATATATATAAACTTCATTCCGGGAATTGTAACCCAGGCGGGAGGATACATAAACATAATTCCAGGAATCTTAACCCAAGCGGCAATGTATACATATATAAATCTTATTCCGAGAATCATTACCCAGCTGGAGGTTACACTAAAGGTGGAAGCGAAAAGCGTATATATATGCATTGCTTCATATAAGTGGAGTGCTTTATGATCGAAAGAACCAAAGTACCATAAGGTGGGACCCTTTCCCAAACGCATTGGAGAAAAACTGTGCAACGGAACATGTAAACAAAGAGTTGCGATTGCAATGAAAGTCCGGACCCGATGGATCAATGAACCATAATCAATATGTATTTGAATTCTAGCCTAATCGCATCAGAGCATCGCAGTATGGGCATATCAGAACATCCAACCAAAACTTGCGATTGCGATTGAAGCCCAGACCCGATGGGCGTATAAATGGTGGTTAATATATATTTGAATTCCAGCCTAATCACATCGGAGCATCGCAGTATGGGCCTATCGAAACATCCAACTAAAACTTGCGATTGCAATTGAAGCCCGGACCCGATGGGCATATAAACGGTGGTTAATATATGTTTGAATTTCAACAGAACAGTGTTACATCACATCGGAGTTAATGTAGGGCATCGTAACATGAAAATGGAATTTGCGATTGTGATTAATCACATCGGACCCATCACATCGGCAAAATAAATGAACAATGGTCAATCACATCGGAGTTAAGGTATCACGGCGGAACTGGTAAATGAAGTTTGTAATTGCGATCAATCGCAATCGGAGATCTCTAGAGGAAACTCATCACATTGGAGCACAAAACAAAGTTCAAATGGTGGGCCTGAAAGGGAATTTTATATGTTAAACAGGGTTTTATTATTACGCCGAGAGTTGATTAAGTTGTATTAAAAGGTAGTTTGTATGATTAAACTCTGTATAATTATGCTGAGAAATGAAATTGGGTTATATATATAAAAGGCACTGTTATATATAAAAGGCGTTGTTACAGATTCGCATGATATAAAAAGTGCAGTTACATAAATACAGGAGTTACGCAGCAGCTATAAATAGAAAGGCATATAGAGGAGAGAAAGGGACAAGCACAGTCAAATAAAAGACAAATGCGCAGCGATCTTGAAGGCTGAATGAGCTGAGTTGGAGTTTTTCATTGTAATTGAATGTAAATTTTTTTAATTGATTTATATTGTTGTGATGCATTGGCAAGTCTTTGGAAGAGAGCAAATATCCCACTGTAATGTTAAGATAAGCACCTATAGTTACATTTTTCTGAGTAAGCTGAAAAGAAATGAGAAGGCTAAAGACCAAGAGGTATGACTATCCATTTAGAATTCCTAGAGGAATACAAACAGTCATCAGAAATTATCTATAAGTAATATCATCTTGATATGCATAGAGAGGTTAGAGAGAGTAAGAATAGAGAATGAAAAGTATAGAAGATTGAGGCAGAGAAGATAAGGAAGAGAGGAGTAGAAAGAGATGCTATAGCGTAGCCGATATTTCGAGGCACCACGCCACTCTTCATAAAAATCAGAGGAAGTCCAGGCTTCCTGCCTGCTGAGCAGAAAAGAAAACCACCTGAGGCCATCTCCCCAAGAGCAGCCCTAAACCAACAGAGCTGAGCTGCACGTCCACAGTCATGAATAATGTTTGTCTCCCTGAGGCTAGCCCCAAAGGCCACGGCGGAGATGGAGCTGAGCGCCTACCTAAAATAATGAAAGATGTTTTCTCTCACAAGCTCTGTCTGTCCGTTGTCTCTATCTGTGTTACCTGTGTGCTGAGATGATTTATCAAATCTGCTTAATGTTTACTGCTCTCATAATAAGTTTAATGTTACATTAATTTAATTATTGTTGCAACATATTAAGACTATTCATATACTAAGGTTGAATACAAAAATATGCTTTAAATAAGCTGATGAAAATTTAAAAAGCTCATGTATGTGTTGAACTGATTCACCCCCCCCTCTTATTTCAACTAAGAATTCAACAATTGATATCAGAGCGGGTTCCTTTGTACCAGTTTAACAACTGAAAGGAGATTCTAGGTTCTCAGGATGGCTAGTAAAGAAGGATGCTCAACCAATAAAGCCCCTTTCTTTACAGGTGCAAATTATGCCTTCTAGAAAATCAGGATGAGGACATACATAATGTCTCTAGGAATGGAAGTTTGGGGTGCTGTGGAATTAGGATATGCCCCAAAGGAAACTGACTCAGAGAAATAATCCAAACAAGATTTTGTAGCTAACGCAAAAGCCATGAATGCCATCTTGAATGGATTGTGTGAAGCAAAGTTTATCAAAGTAATGCACAAAGAGACTGCCAAAGATATGTGGGATACTCTGGAGAACATCCATGAAGGAGACAAGAAAGTAAATACTGCCAAACTTCAAGTCTATAGAGCCCAGTTTGAGAACTTAAAAATGAATGATGATGAAGACATTGACAGTTTCTTCCTAAAAGTTTTAGAAATTGTTAAAAATATGAAAACTCTTGGAGAAACCATGCCAGAAAGTATAATTGTGCAAAAGTTTCTAAGATCTCTTCCATCCAAGTTTTATCCCAAAGTGTTTGCAATAGAAGAAACAACTGATTGGGAGACCTTGACCATGAACCAGCTACTTGGAAATTTAACAGCATACGAGATGAGGCTCCCACAGAAGAAGCGAAGTACAAGGGTGGCAGCCTTCAAAACAGAAAGAAGAAAGAAGAAGAGGAAGACATATGCTCTTGCTCGGATGAAGAAGAGGAAAATTTTGTCAAGAAATTGGATAGAGGCTCAAGTAAATACAAAGGTAAAATTCCTTTCAAATGCTTTAACTACGGAAAAGTGGGACACTATGCTGCTAAGTGTCCTCACAAGAAAGTAAGGAATCAGGCTCAAGAAACAGAGAAAAATGCATCAAAAACCTGGCAGAAAGGAAGGAAGTTTAGCAGAAATTTCTTCTATGCTCAACAAGACAATAGTGCATCTGAAGACTCAGATGAACCTTGAATTGAAGAAGGAACCTCTGAATTCTTATTGATGGCCATTGAAGAAATTGAAGGTCTCCTGCTAGAAGATGAAGAAGAAGAGGCTGAAGTCGACCTTGAGGGGGAGCTAAGAAGTGCTTTGGAAGAGATTGACAGACTCAAGCTGAAATGCAGAAAACAAAAGGACATTATCCTCAAGTATGTATGAGAAGAACATAATTCAGAAGTCCTTATGCAACTAAAGATAGATCTTGAATAAGCCAAGAAGATAGAGGACATGTTACTTAAGAAAATCAAGGAGAAAACTCAAGAAAAAGAGAAGTTGGAAGAAGAAGTAGTATGTCTCAGGAAGAAATTAGAAAATGCTCAAAGGAAAGTGGTTATAAATTCTTCTCAAACAACAAGCTCTAGTAAGTTGAATGAAATTCTGGTTGCTCAAATATCTCCTATGATAAAAACTGGAATAGGCTATGAAGTAGAATCAAGTAAAAGCAAAGAAAAGGAAAACAGAGAAATTATTTTTGTAAAAGAAAAGAAGGATGATGAAGGAGCTCAAATAATACCTACAAAAGAAGAAACTTGTAAGGAGGGAGACGGAACCCAGAAAAATCCTCTACTAACAAAGAATGAAAGAAATACTCAAACAACAGAAAAAGATTCATATACCCCTGAGTATGTCAAATCTGGAAGCCATCAAAAGAGATTCTTCCCTCTTATGAAAAATGCCACCTGTTATGTCTGCCACAAGCTGGGACACATTGCTGCATAATGTCATGCAAGGAGGAGTAATTTAAACCAGCAAAAGATGCAAACAATGAAGAGACTGTCTCAAACAAACAAATGGAGAAAACAACCTTACATCAGGTATGCAAATAATTTCTATGGTTATTGTTTTTATTGTAAGGAATTTGGCCATAAAATTATTGAATGTAGAAAGTATGGACAAATATTAATGTTCAACACCTCAAGGAGGTTTATGAATCAAAGAAATTTTGTTCATACTCACAATTCTGCAAAAACTATGATCAAATGTTGTATATGCAATCAAGTTGGACATATGCCTTCCAAATGTCCCTTGAAAGGATGTGATTCATCATCTCAGAAAAGATACCAAACAAAAGGATGCCTCAAGTGGAAAAAGACGGAGAATAAGTGTGGACTGGCTCTAACTGCTCAAGATTTGAAAAGCCAATGGTATCTAGACAGTGGCTACTCAAAGCATATGACTGGAGATGGGATAAAATTTATAACTTTTGATGAAAAGAAAACTGGTAATGTTACTTTTGGTAATGATAAATCAGGAGAAATCAAGGGAAAGGGCTCAGTCAGCTTAGATAATGGTAGAGGTAAGGCCCAAGGTGTACTATTTGTAGATGGACTGAAAGAAAATTTGCTGAGTGTCAGTCAAATGTGTGATAAAGGTTGTGAAGTTCTTTTCAGAGCATAAGACTGTGAAGTCAGATCAAGCACCACAGGTAAGACTCTGCTCAAATTTTTTCGAACAGAGAGCAATTTTTACATCGTGAAAGAGGAAGATGAAGCATGCCATCTTAGAAAACTTGAGGAGTCATGGTTATGGCATAGGAGATTGGGACATCTCAGCTTCAATCATATCATCAGACTGAGCAAAACGAAAGCGGTCAGAGACATGCCAGAAATAAAAAGGCCTTCTAATACCATATGCAAATCTTATCAATTGGGTAAACAAATCCGTACATCATATAAGGCCAAAGATGAGTTGTCAACAAGTAGACCACTCTAGTTTGTGCACATGGATCTGTGTGGACCTGCAAGAACTAAAACACCAAGTGGAGAATCCTACTTCATGCTAATGATCGATGATTTCTCCAGAATGACATGGGTTGCATTTCTTAAGAATAAATTAGAAGCTCTGACAAATTCAAAATATTCAAAGCATTAGCAGAAAATCAGACAGGATGCAAGCTAAAATGCATCAGATCGGATAGAGGAGGTGAATTCATAGATTATGAATTTGCAGATCTATGCAATGAATATGGTATAAAACAAAAATTTACTATTGTAGGTACACCTCAGCAGAATGGAGTAGCAGAGAGACAAAATAGATCTGTTCAACAAATTGCTAGAGCCATGATGCAAGAGAATAATATTCCTCAAACCTTTTGGGAAGAAGCGGTACACACAGCGGTGCATATCCTTAATAAAGCTCACTTAAGGCAAAGCAGTGACAAGACTCCCTATGAACTATGGCATGGAAAGCCAGCTTTAATCAAACATTTTAGAATTTTTCGAAGCAAATGTTATATAAATAATAATGATGAAAATATTGGGAAATTTGATGCAAGAGTAGATGAAGGGATTTTTCTAGGATATGCTTCCAAAAGTAAAGGGTACAAGTGCTACAACAAGACTCTTTGAAAAATAGTAGAAAGTATTGATGTGAGATTTGATGAATAACTTCCAAACAATACAGGAGATACAAACTGCTACAGTCGATCCGAAAACCATGAAGAAGAAAACCAAAATGATGACGAAACAAGAAATACAACAAAAGATACAGAGCTGAGCTCGAAAGCTCCCTCAAGATACACTCAGAAGAATCATCCTGAAGACCAGATCATTGGATACAAGAGAGCAGGCGTACAAACAAGAAGGCAGCTCACTGAACAGATAGAAGATGTATACATAGCCATGTTATCACAAATAGAGCTAAAGAGATTTGAAGAAGCCATCAAGGACAAGTATTTGGTGAATGCTATGAATGAAGAATTAGACCAAATTGAGAAAAAAAAAACCTGGGAACTAGTTCCTAGACCCATTGGGAAGAATGTCATAGGCTCAAAATGGGCATTCAAAAATAAAATGAATGAGGAAGGATAGGTAATCAGGAATAAAGCTAGACTTGTCTGCAAAGGATATTCACAAATCGAAGGACTTGATTATGATGAAACATTTTCCCCTGTAGCCAGAATGAAAGCCATCAGAATGTTTCTGGCCTTCGCATGCTACCAAGACTTCAAGGTATATCAAATGGATGTAAAATCTGCTTTTCTGAATGGAGATCTAGAAGAAGAAGTCTACATGGAACAACCGGAAGGTTTCCCTTTAACATACAAAGAAGACTTTGTGTGCAGACTGAAGAAGGCTATATATGGACTGAAACAAGCTCCTCGTGCTTGGTACTCAAGGCTGGATAAATATTTGCGAAAACAAGGCTTTAAGAGAGGTGGAGTAGACAACAATCTATATATAAAATCCCATGAAAATGAACTCCTGATTGTTGTAGTATATGTTGATGACATTATGTTTGGAAGCAATAGAGAAGAACTAGCAAAAGGGTTTGCTAATGAGATGAAAACAGAGTTTGAGATGTCTATGATTGGAGAGCTCAGTTTCTACTTAGGACTTCAAATTCAGCAAAAGAACACAGGTACATTCACCTCACAGGAAGAATACTTAAAAGAAATTTTGAAAAAGTTCAAAATGGAGGATTGCAAACATGTGCCAACTCCCTTGATCACGGGATGCAAGTTGTGTGTTGATGATGGATCTGTTGATATAGATCAAAAACTCTACAGATCCATGATAGGAAGTCTATTGTATCTGACATCATCAAGACTAGAAATCATGCTAGTTGTAGGGCTAGTGGGTAGATATCAAGCATCACCTAAAAAAAATCACCTTTTTGCAGTCAAAAGAATATTCATATATCTACAAGGAACAACACAGTATGGACTTTGGTATCCTAAAGGCAAAAGCTTCACTTTGAAAGCATACACAGATGCAGATTGGGCCAGCTGTGTGGATGATAGGAAAAGCACAAGTGGAGGTGATTTCTATTTAGGAGAAAGTATGGTGACATGGTTAAGCAAGAAACAAACATCTATCTCTCTGTCTACAACAAAAGCAGAATATATAGCAACAACAGCATGTTGTACACAAGTCATGTGGATGAAGCAAACCCTCCAAGACATGAAGTACACATTTATGAACCTATCTCAATCAAATGCAATAATACAAGTGCTATAAGTATATCTAAAAATCATGTGCTTCACTAAAAAACTAAACATATCCCAATCAAGTACTCCGAGAACAAGTGGCTCAGAAGATATTAAAACTGGAGTATGTACCAACAAAAGAACAGACAACAGATATATTTACCAAACCGCTTGCTAGAGAACCATTTGAATATTTGAGAGACAGACTAGGGGTAGTATCTGTAGATGCTACTCTCTGATATGAAGAAAAGCACAGTTTCAGGGGGAGAATAGAAATGAGAATATCATTCCAGGGGGAGATCAGCCAGCAAGGTAAGCATGAAACAGGTCCTCAGGATCAAAAGGATTATGGCAATAATACATCCAGCATAAGAGAACCAACAAAAAGGCCAAAGGGTCAGTGGTGAACCCGGCGTGAATCTAATCCAAAGGTTGGAGCAGCAGCGTACAAAGTCAGAAGATCTCAGAGAGAGGAAATGCACGAAATGTTGAAAAATAAAAATAAAAATTCAAACCCCTTGCCATTGATGTCAAAGGGGGAGGAAGAGCAAGAAACAGGAGAAAGGACCCTAACAGGAAAACAAAGGAAGTGTATTTCCATCAATTCCAAAGGGGGAGACTGTTGGAAATGTTGTCATTGATGGCAATAGAGGCAGAAAAGAAAGAGACAGACAAAGAAGGTAGCAGATGCAGAGATAGGCAAAGAACAGCAGTAGAAGACAACAGGTAAAATTTACAGTGAAGGCAGAGGCAGAGGTCGAGTATCAGAGGTACAGCTAAGGCAGATGTAGAGGCAGTGAATATAGAGGTAGAGTCGTCATCAGAGGCAGAGGCAGAGTCGTTATCATAGCAGAGGCAGAGCCGTTATCAGAGGTAGAGGTAGAGGAAAAACCGTTATCACAGTAGAGGAAGAGGCAGAGGTAGAGAAATTTTTCTACATAAAATTCCGAGAATCATTACCCTAGCTGGAGGATACACTAAACATAAATTTCAGGAACCGTTACCCAAGCTGGAGGATATATATATATAAAATTCCAAGAATCGTGAACCAAGCAGCAAAGTATATATATATAAACTTCATTATGGGAATTGTAACCCAGGCGGGAGGATACATAAACATAATTCCGAGAATCTTAACCTAAGCGGCAATGTATACATATATAAATCTTATTCTGAGAATCATTACCCAGTTGGAGGTTACACTAAAGGTGGAAGCAAAAATCATATATATATGTAGTGGTTTATATAAGTGGAGCGCTTTATGATCGAAAGAACCAAAGTACCATAAGGTTGGACCCTTTCCCAATCACATCGGATAAAAATTGTGCGACGGAACATGTAAACAAAGAGTTGCGATTGCGATGAAAGTCCGGACCCGATGGATCAATGAACCATAATTGATATCTATTTGAATTCCGGCGTAGTCACATCGGATCATCGCAGTATGGCCATATTGGAACATCCAACCAAAACTTGCGATTGCGATTGAAGCCCGGACCCAATGGGCGTATAAATGGTGGTTAATATATATTTGAATCCGGCCTAATCACATTGGAGCATCGCAGTATGGGCCTATCAGAACATCCAACCAAAACTTGCGATTTCGATTGAAGCCCGGACCCGATGGGTGTTTAAACGGTGGTTAATATATGTTTGAATTCCGACAGAACATTGTTGCATCGCATTGGAGTTAATGTAGGGCATCGGAACATGCAAATGGAATTTGCGATTGCGAATAATCACATCGGACCCATCGCATCGGGAAAATAAATGAACAGTGGTCAATCGCATGAGAGTTAAGGTAGCACAATAGAACTGGTAAATGAAGTTTGCGATTGCGATCAATTGCAATCGGAAATCTCTGGACTAAAGTCATCGCATTGGAGCACAAAAAAAAGTTCGGATGGTGGGCCCGAAAGGGCATTTTATATGTTAAACAGGCTTTATTATTACACCGAGAGTTGATTTAAGTTGTATTAAAAGGCAGTTTGTATGATTAAACTTTGTATAATTATGCTGAGAAATGAAATTGGGTTATATATATACAAGGCACTGTTATATATATAAAAGGCATTGTTACAGATTTGCATGATATAAAAAGTGCAGTTACTTAAATACAGGAGCTACGCAACAGCTATAAACAGAAAGGCATACAGAGGAGAGAAAGGGACAAACACATTCAAAGAAAAGACAAATGCACAGTGATCTTGAAGGCTGAATGAGCTGAGCTGGAGATTTTCATTGTAATTGAATGTAAATGTTTTTAATTGATTTATATTGTTGTGATGCATTGGCAACTCTCTGGAAGAGAGAAAATATCCCACTGTAATATTAAAATAGGCACCTACAGTTACATTTTTCTGAGTAAGTTGAAAAGAAATGAGAAGGCTAAAGACCAAGAGGTATGACTATCCATTTCGAATTCCTAAAGGAATACAAATAGTCATAAGGAATTCTCTATAAGTAATATCATCTTGATATGCATAGAGAGGTTAGAGAGAGTAAGAATAGAGAATGAAAAGTATAGAAGATTGAGGCTGAGAAGATAAGGAAGAGAGAAGCAGAAAAAGATGCTACAGAACAGAGCCGATATCTGAGGTAAATCAGCAAACACTTGTTGTGATAAATTGAGGAAGTTGGAGCTTCCCTATCAAGTTGAAGCTTGATAGCTGTCAGTTGTAGCTAACTGAGGTTGGAGCCTCCTGTAGGTTGGTGCCTGCAGAATAATTGAAGGGATTTGGAGCTTCCTTGCAAGTTGTAGCTTGCAGAATTGAGGTTGGAGCCTCCTGTAGGTTGGTGCCTGCAGAAAAACCGTAGTGAGAGGGAGTTGGAGCTTGTCTTTGCATCAAAACAATAATAAGATGTGGTTTTCTCCCTTTATGGGCTTTCACTTATATCTGTTGTCTCTATCTGTGTTGCCTGTGTGATGAGATGATTTATCAAATCTGCTTAATGTTTACTTCTCTCATAATAATTATAATGTTACATTAATTTAATTCTTGCTGCAACATATTAAGACTGTTCCTATACTAAGGTTGAATACAAAAGTAAGTTTTAAATAAGCTGATGAAAATTTAAAAAGCTCATGTATGTATTGAACTGATTCACCCCCCCCCCCCCCTCTTAGTTCAACTAAGAATTCAACACCACCCGCCTTATTGCCTCCACCCCAACCTCAACCTAATATCACCCATTCTTCTCCACCAAATATCCCTTAGCTGCTTGCACAACTCAATCTAAACCCAAACAACAAGCAGACAAAACATGTTTACAGTGGAGAGACATCCTATCCAACTTATGTTGTGGGGATACAAGAGATCAATATGAGGTCAGTAAGAGTAATATCGGACAATCATCCTTCATATCCACCTGGAGAGGTTGAGGAGGAAAAGGAAGAGAGTAACACTCAAATCCAACAACCTTCTTTTCTTGAGCACTTTATTCACTCTAGTCAACATAACCCACAGGAGACTAAACTTCTGGGAGAACTGAAAAATTTGTGTGTGAAAATACCCTTTCTCTGGGCCATTAAGGATGTTCATATTTACAATAGGCTCATCAAGGAAAAATTATTTAACAAACCTGGGATAAATAATAAATATACCCCGACCATCAATGTAGTAGGAAAATTGTTCGACTTAATGTTGGGAAGGGTGGTCTTCCCAAAGTACCAGGACCCTGGTAGTCTAGTTGTGGATGTACACATAGATGGCGTCATAATCATCAATACTCGAATTTATCTCGAGGCTACTATCAATGTAATGACCAAGGAAACAATTCTTAAACTCAACCTACAAGAGGCTCAGAGGAAAACCACAATAGTTTTGCAACTTCCAGACCGATCCACAATAGCTCTGGAAAAAATTGTTGATGATGTTATGGTTTCAATCGACTCTTGGGAGTACCCTAGAGATTTCTTGGTCCTCTAGCCAAAAAATATGTTTCATAAACATCCTCTCATTTTAAGAAGACCTTGGTTAGCCACTGTTGATGCTTATATCAGCTGTCGGGCTAGAAACATGAATATAAAGAATGGGCCCTTTTCTAAACATCTAGTATTATATCATCCTTCTGAGCCTTCCATTGACCATGACCTCCCTTTATGGTTGGAGGATGAAGAATAAGAAGAGGAATTGTATAGCACTATGCCCTACCCCATTTGTACCATAGATGTTGTACTTAGAGGGGGGAAGCTTGATGAGGATGAGCTCATCAACCACATCATTCAGAACCAACACCCCAATGACATTCCACTCGATGACCTAGAAAAAGAGTCTAAAAGCCACCCTTGGATGGAGTTTCACTTAGTTGATTCAGTCTGTGAAACCACCAAAGCTTTGGAAATTGGCCCATAATGTTTTTTGAAAATTAACTCATACCTCTCAGACAAAGAAGAAGAGAAGTTATGTTAGATCTTGAAAGAAAACCTTCATGCATTGTCTTGGGACTACAAAAACATGAAAGGGGTGCATCCATCAGTGTGCACACATCATATCTACATTAAATAATGATGTAAGCCTATGTGCAAATGCCAAAGGAGAATGAATCTAGCTCCTAAGGACATAGTTAAGGAAGAAATATAGAAATTATTGGATGGGCATTTCATCTATCCCATTTTTGAGTCAAATTATATACTTTTAATTTTCCAATCATAAATTGTCAACCCAGGGTAAGTAAGCTTGTGAGGTACTATGGAAAATATATGCAAGCGTATCAGTACAAGTGTTCATTAATAAACTATTCATACACACACCAAATAATGCCTGTTTCCTGCATCAATAATTAGCAGAAAAGGCTATCGAGTGGACTACAACATCCCTCTAAAACTCTCGCTATTGCTGATATTGGCCATGAAAAGATCAAAGATCAAATCACAACGATCAAGAAACCAACTTAGACAATCATAAATCCAAGCTCTTATCAAATGAAATTAACAAATTAACATAATAAACTTAATCATGTAATCAGTTAACAATTTGTTGCTGAAATGTTAAAAAAAATGCATTAGCTGTGTAAAATAATTATTGTTGCATAAAAAAGAATTAAACACACACACACACTGCGCTGCAGGAGTTGTGAGAGAAGGGGGCCCTCCATCACTCACAACCCCTTCAAAACTTGATGAGATTGCTCATAAAAGTATACAAAACATAAGATATTGTCTTAATATGAAAATATAAAGCCAAGTACAATCCGATAGATTTCCTATCAACAACAATCCCAACCCAAGAACCCTTTACAATATGAAACACATATGATTTTATACAATCTCTAAAGCCCATTTCTGGCTCGAATTGACTAATATAAGCTATCAGCCAAAAACACAACTCCAGATCATCAAAATTAGCTTTTGTTGAGTCTAATCCATGACTGAAAGCATGGATTAGATGATTTCTGTTACATAGCTGAAGCTGCCTCCTCATGTGGTCACGAGAAGAAATCTATAGGGTTGGGTTGCTTCAAAAGGAGGTTCGAAGAAACCAATAGGATAGCCTTCATGTGCAACAAATTCCTCACAAAAACCATGTTCTTGCTATATATGGAAATAATTAGAACATATTGAACTGCTAGTTTCACTACAGTAAATCAACGTTTGTAGGAAATCGAGGCTTTTATAGGAAATCCTGAGCTTCTTGTAGGAAATCTAGATCTTCTGCAGCAAATGTGGTTGCATGAGCTGTCTTCAAGATTTTGCAGAGCTTCTTCAATTCAAAGAAAATCTGCATATGAGTTCTGGATCAGTCGGAGTGGTAATACAATAAAGATACAGCTAGATCAAAGAATACTTCAAGTTTAAGGCGAATGGTACTTATTATGCTAATTTGAAATACATTAAGCTTATAGTACCCTTTTAGCCAAAACTAAACAATAAAGCTGAACTAAGCATAATTAGGGGTGGAAGGAGTTCAAAAATAGGGGAGGTAAGGCTTGGGAAGGGTGTGAAAAATAGAAAAAATTGAGACTAAACATCTCCCCCACACCACAACTATTGCATGTCCCTATGCAAGAAAAACTATAGCAGCCTTCGAAACAAAGAGTTAGTTGTTCACCTGGGCCACAACTACTACGGCTAGATGATCCAACTGGGCCCAACTAGACTCCAACTGAATCTGACCCTGGTACATTTTATTCTTCTTCTTCAAATGATCTATCTAAACTTGCTTATTTTTCATAATGTTGGTTGCTTTCTCATGCCACTCCTCATGTTCTTTCTGAATTCTAAGGCTCTTCTCCGTCAAGTCCACGTTTTCCTTCCTTAAGTCCTGCTCTGAAATAGTAATATATTTAATGGTCTCTTCTAGCGCATGTTGAGACCACTTCCTCTGGGGAGTAACGTCCCCCTCATGATTTCCCTGGGAAGATTGGGGCACAGTAAGGTGCCCCTACCCTTCCTTCTCTTCCATGGTTTCATTTCTACTTTCCTGCAGCGAAAGACTCTGGAAAGACATAGTGTCCTTATCAATGAATGTGGCTGGTTTTTCCTTCTCCTTTCCCTTGGGCAGACCATGGAACTTTCCTTTATTTTTATCAGAATTTTATATCCAACTTAGCAGCTTGACTCCTCGTAAATCGTTTAACGGGGATAAAAGGTCCCTTTTGCTGGGAACCTTTTTACAGTGGTTTCCCTAGTCACCATTAGTTCTTCATCCTCGTCATCCTCATTTAATTGTGGTCCATGATTTTGTCGCTTCTTATTATGATTCTCTGGTGGTTGTTCCATCTTGAGCATTAAGGAGTCAGAGTCTCCATCTTTCACAAAATGGTTCTCAACCAGAAAGTCCTCCAATGTCTTTTTCTATTTCTGCAGGACTTCCATCAGGATGATTTCCACCAACCCATGGTGATAGATGTTTTCCTTTATATGAATGACTCTTTCTTTCAAAAATTTGCAAATTTTGTTCAAAGACATCTTCAAATAGTATGGAAAATTGAGGGGCTAATCTCGAAAATATCCAAGAAGCCGAAAGTGAAATAGAAATGCGAGGCCAAAGCGACCTTCACGTGTTATATAATTCTGCAGGAAGAACAGTAGGTGATGATAATTACTTCTAAAAAAATCTTGTGGAATCCCCTTGCCCCATTTAGGTATTGAATGATCCTTCCGAAGGAAAGATGCACACATTCCCCTGTTGATGTGTCAGTTCTTAAACCAACATTCCCCATCTTGTGGAATTCCACATGCCCGCGGCACCAGGTCCTCTATTAATCGAAATTGAAGATTTATGACCTGTGCTTTATCACCATTTAGGTTCAAGGAAAATGACTTCGTCACTTCCGAGTTATGGTGACTTAAATTTTGAAACAAGGGAAACCATCATGCTTTTTCTAGCCTCGGTTTGATGCAAGGGTCGGCTTCCAGCAGTGTGAGACTCTATGGCTCAAATCAAATAGGGGGTCATGGTTTGGACATGGTGAAGGAGGAAATGGACAGAGAAGATGAGGAAGGAAGGGATAAAGTGAATGCGGCTCATAGGAATGCATAAGGGAGAACATAATGAACACAGTTTACAGGAATACAGACCGAGACCTTTGCAATGGATTTCTTGACAAGGAAGGGGATTAAATGGGAAAGATCGAAAAGCACAGTGTTTTTCGAAAGGAAGGCTGTGGTCATGATTGTCACCATGATTCAACCTATAGGACGGAAATTAGAAATAAAACCACCATGATGTGAGAATCATGATGATAGGTCGTGTGATTTACACCGCAACGGTTTACAACCGTGTTTTTCCATGAGTGTTACCATAGGTTAAGTGATGCATTTTTTTTTAAAGTTAAAGCATCACTATACCTTACCTTAAGTGTCTCATCACAGGGTGTACCTTAATGAGCTTACGTCCAATGGTCCAGTCCTTGATGATGTTAATTTTCCTTGCAATGATAACTTACTAACATTACATCAGACACTTGTGCACATAATTCATGTCTTCGATCAATAATGATTGTCAGTACTATATCAAATGATTTAAACTAATGTTTTGTCTATACTTTTTGTCTTTTCGTAAACCAAGGCATTGCTCTAGGAAATGGAACTGTGCATGTCAAATTTTCTGTAGGAATTAAAATCTGACTGTTGAACATTCTGCAGGAATTAAAACTATGTTTTTCGAAACTTCTCCAAGAATTGAGACAGTGTATGCAGGAATTGAAGTAAATTTTGAACCTTCTTGAGGAATTGAAACTGTGTCTATCGTACCTTATATAGTAAACCGATCTCTCGACCATTTATATACATTCCATTGCACATGAATTAAGTTATTGATGTTGAATGTGAAATGATCTCATCGGATTACCAACCATTGAGGTCAACTATTAACCAATGCGAGGCCCACCACCATTAATGAGAGTGAGGACCAAGGTACCATGATGCATCCTATCAGGTGTGAATTTATGAGATCTTGTCAAACCCCCTGTAGGATCCAGTAGTAAAGGAGACATAATGTTTATCCATTAATGTTGGTGAGATAACATGTCATTCGAGCATACTAACTTCAAGGCATAACAAGGCTCTAATCCTACACCGAGATAAGTTGCTGACGTCGATGGAAATATTGTTGGAAGGAGGGCCTTAAGAAATCCCACATGAGTCTAGCACGATCAATCCATAGATTAAATAAAAATAAATTTTATTGAGAGGATCTAAAAGGATCTAATGACCTGTTATTTTAACAAGCCTAGTGGCAGTCCATGCTCACTAGATTTCAATTTTAGACAGTCTAGAATAATGAAAAAGAAGACTCCACGAGAGCTCCTTTTCTGTAAGTATTCCATTGGGACTGGATAAAGGAATAAAACTATATGCAATAGACATTCCTCTCATGGTTTAATAAGCACGAGGTAGAATAGAGTAAGCTCATTGTATCAGTAGGAAATTCAAGAAGAGAGAGTGGAAGGAATAATACCTTCCCTTACCATCTCCAAGTCTTTCTTCTTCACAATTTCTTCCACAAATTCCTCCTTTGATTGGGGTTTTTGATATAGCTTGAGTCTGTGCCCATTCACCAACAAGGTAACATTCCCATCATCAATTTTTTTAATCTGAACATATCCATTATCAAAATCTTTCTCTATGTCATAGGGGCCTAGCCAGTGTGTCTTGAATTTCCCTTTAAAGTTCTTAAATTTTGAATCATACAAAATTGTCCAGTCTCCCTCTTTGAATTGCTTCTTTTGAATGTATATGTTGTGCCATTTATCCCTTTGTAGTTAGATCAAGTTATTATGATGAAAAGCATCATGTCTGAGCTCATCCAGCTCATTCAGCTGCAAGATTCTCTGATGTTGTGCTTCATCAAGGTCTATAACAAAATCTGTTTCCATCTTGAAAGTTCTAATCTAAAATTCAATGGGCAACAAAACCTATTTTCCATACACTAATTCATAGGGAGAAAAGACAATGGTATTCCTCCATGTGATCCTGTAAGCCCATAATGCCTCAGCAAGCTGGTCAGACAAATCATTTTTATGTAATCACATTGTTTTGGTAAGGATTGTCTCCAACACCATATTGGTTGATTCCACCTGCCCATTGGCTCGTGGATGACAAGTGGTGGACTTCTTGTGGGTAATCTGATATTTTTTCACAATTCCCTACATAAGATGAGACACAAAATAAGCACCTTGATCAATAAATATTTCTCTAGGTACTCAAAATCTCACAAAAATATTAGAGAAAAGAAAATATGCCATTTTTTTTTCCGTTGCTCTTGCCTCCACCCACTTTGTAACATAATCAGTACAAACCAAGATATACTTCTTACCTTTGGACATAGGATTAATGGGACCTAAAAAATAAATATTCCACCTCTCGAAGGGTTCTATGAGAACCTGTGGCTACAAAGGAATCTCTTCTGATTGTACATTCCGCCCCATTTTTCTAGCAGCTATCACACTTTCGAACATACTCCTTTGCATCTTCGAAAAGACTGGGCCAATAATAACCTGAGCAAAGGATGTTATAAAATGTCCTCTTTTTTGCAAAGTTCTCTCCACAATGTTCATCATGAGAGGATCTAAATATGTCATAGATCTCATCTTCCCTGACATACCTTAGAATAATCAAATCAGGTCCAGTGAAAAAGAGATATCCTCTAATCCAAGAGTAATCAATACTTTTTCTAATAATTCTCTTTTTCTGATTAGATGAAAAGTAAGGTGGAAACTTTCGTGTAGCAAGATAATTAGCCATGTTTGCAAACCAAGGCATTTTAACAGATATGGAAAACAAATTTTCATCTGGAAATTTATCATTAACAGGAACACCCTCAACTGCATGTTTAAGCCTAGATAGGAAATCAACTACTTGATTTTATTTTCCCGACCTATCCAATACCGTGACGGAAAATTCCTATAGCAGTAACAACCACCTAGTAATTCTGCCATTAGTGATTGGTTTATTTATGAGATAACGAATAGCAGAATGATACATGTGCAAAAAAACTTCATAACCCAAGATGTAGTGTCTAAACATGTTAATAGCATAAATAACAATAAGGAATTCTTTCTCAGTTACTGTATAATTCAGCTCTGCAGGAGTTATGTTTTTACTAACAAAATAAGTAAAATGGGTTACAGGATCCTCTTTTTGACCCGATACTTCTCCTATGGCTGAATCAGAGGCATCAGTGGAAATATAAAAATGAAAATTCCAATCTGGGCCTCTCAAGATAGGTGATGAAGAAATATTTTCCTTGAGTTTATCAAATGCAGCTTAACACTCATCATTCCAATGAAATTCAGATTCTTTAGTCAATAATATGAACAATGGAGAGGATACCTTTGTAAAATTTTCAATAAACCTTCTGTAGTAGCATACATGTATAAGAAAAATTTTCACCTCCTTTTGATTGATTGGTGGGGGAAGCTTTACAATAACTTCAACTTTTTTCGGATCAACTTGAATTCCTGCAGCAAAAACATGATGACCCAAAACAATACCTTTAGTCATTATCATAAAACATTTTTTATTACTTAATGAAATATTAGTTTCCCTACATATCTGCAATTTTTTTTCAAGATTATGTAAAGAATCTTCAAAAGTATCAACCATGACTTTAAAATCATGCATATAAACTTCCACGCAATCATGCAAAGGATGAGAGAAAATACCAAGGACCACTCATTGAAATGTGGTTGGTGCGTTGCATATACCAAATAACAATACTTTATATGCATAGGTACCCCAAGGACATGTAAATGTTGTCTTCTACTGATCCTATGGAGCTATCCTAATCTGATTGTTTCTGCTGAACCCATCTAGGAAGGAAAAGTACTTTTTCCCTGTTAGAGTGTCCAGTACTTGGTCTATAAATGGTAAAGGGAAATGGTCTTTTAATGTAGATATTTTTAGTTCCCTGTAATATACACACACTCACCATTTACCATTCTTCTTGGGGACAATAACTAGTGGGGATACCCACTAGCTATCTAAGATAGGATAGATGAATCCTATATTTAACAATTTTTGTAATTCATCTTTTACAATTTCCCTTAAAGCAGGGTTCATCCTCCTTTGTGGCTGTCTCACAGGCCTAAAATTTTATTCTATATAAATATGATGAATTCATGTGTGTGGTTGAATGCCCCTTATATTTGTATATTCCCATGAAAATTTATCTGAAATTTTTTTCAATGTTTGAATTATTTGTTTTTCTTGTTTAGGAGTTAAGGAAAAATTCATGTTTAAATATTTTTTGGGAAATATTTCTACTACCTTACTCCCCCATTCAGTCATTTAATATGCAGGAAATGAAGATAAGAGGGCTGAATGTAATTCATAAGCTATACTATGTTCATAAAAATCCTGCAGATCAGTAATGATATATATATTATGACTAGACTATTTTTTCTAAATGTTGCGGAAAATTAGGATTAGAAATACAACAATTTATCAGATTTTCCTTATAATTTCCCTTAAGACTCATGGCTTGGGATATTGTTAAAATTGGCTGGGTACACTCAAAATCATGCCCTTCTTCTTCAACCCAATGTTTATTCTCTGATCTCAAGAGGGGTTTAGCGGGGGGATAAAAATTGATGTGCTTTGTTTCACCCCATGAGTGATAGTCATGTTTTGAGATCCACACCCTATGTAGGCATCATCCATGGCTAACCATGGCCTCTCCAAGATCAATGGATTGCCTCCCAAGTTTGTTTTAGGTTAAAGAACATAAAATTATACAAGGTACTCCCAATAATATAATGAGATGACAATGTCTTCTAATACCCCCTTTGGCTTTACCTTAGACCTATCTGCTAATTCTAACATGGTAGGAGTGGGTAATAATTCAAATGATCCTATATGAGATAAAGTATCTATAGTAATCACATTAATGGTTACACCCAAATCAATCAAAGTGTTATTTATGGGATACCCATTGATAAAGGTGGTAAACATGGGGATTCCCAAGTCTGCATCTTTTTCAGTAAAAAATCCAGTGGAAATTAAACTTTCAAGCTTTCCACCTACTTTAATTGTGGAGGGTTCTTTCTTTTGTTTTCCTGGTTTCTTGGTATATAGTTCCTTCACTATTTTGGCATATATTTGGAAATCCTTGATTTCTTGCAGTAATGGGATATTAATGCACATATTTATCAGTTCAGACACAAGATCGAAATCTAGAATTTTTTTTTTTTTTTTTTCCATTTCCAACCTCTCTGTAAAAGGAGGCTGGACGATATGGGATGAGGAAGATTCTTGTGGCCTCGATGATTTTTCTAGTTCAGGTGAGGTTTCATCTTCAGGTATTTCCAGGCTATATTTATCTACAACCTCTTCAATTCTTTTAGGCTGAGTCACCACTTTTTCTGATCTAAGTTTAATTTCCTGCAGTGGCACAGGGATTGCTACAGTGGTACAGGGAATTCCTGCAGCATAGGAACATAATTTTCCTGTTGTGGGTGTGGTGCAATATAGTAGGTAGGAAAAGTGGGATAAGTAAACAATCCAAAATTGTGAGTGGATTGGATGGTTTTATTGTTGCAGTTACACACTGGCTGAGCAGGTATTTGTGTGGGATGAGGCTGATTTGGTGGGGCAGTCAATTGAAGATGTTGTTGCGGTTGTACCATATTTGGGGGTGTGGCTTACGGAGGCTAAATTTTTGAGTTGGGAAACTTTGCGCAATAGGTTAAGAATAGTTCCCCTGCCAAGGTTATTGAGGGGGCTAAGGTTTCTAGGACATTAGAATATTCCACATCTGATTTTGAGCATAAGGAAATTGAAAATGTGATTGTGACATACCTGCAGGATGTGGCCCCCATGGTTTTTGAGGTGCCATTGCATAAAGTGCATTGTAAAATCCTTGATATACTATATATGCTGCTTTGATTTCAAGCATATAGGGACATTGATTAGTGGAATGCTCAGCTTCACAAATTCGACATACCTCTATACTATCAGTAGGGCATTCCCTTAAAGCATGTTTCTTCCTGCATTTGGAGCAGAAAACAACCAAGTATTTCTCCATTTCATCCTGTTTTTCATGTTTATTCTTAGCCTGCAAAATATCCAATTGTGAAGATAAATTTATAAGAATATCAGTTTTAAAATTTTCAAATAAATTACCCATTTTAGCTCAGGTTACTCCATCTCTGGAAACTAATTTAATAGGCCTCGAATAAGTGTCTCTTTACCCTCCTCCAACCTTGGAATTTTCTCTGGAATATCTTCTACAAATCTCACAAACATCATCATAGCTCAGCTTCAATACATCACTTGCTCGCATTAAATTTAAGACCTACAGATACTCTGATTTGATTTCCCTAAGAAAAATGGTTCTCTTGGTTTCTTGATCTAATTGATTGATCTTAAATCTTTGTAAGTTATATTGGAGTCTTTCCACCAAATCTTCAAGGCTCTCCCTTTCCTTCTAAGTTATGCCAGATATTTCTTCATTGAGATCCCTAGTCTTACAATAGTCTTGGTACTTTTTGAGGAACACCTTCTCCATTTCATCCCAAGTTGTAATGGAGTTTTATGCCAACCCCATAAGCCACATGAGATCTGCATCCTTCAATGTAGCAGGAAATAAAATTAGCTTCTAAATAATGGAGGAATATTCATAGCTTCTGCATAGTACATTGAATTAAAATAGGAAAGCATCAGGGTCTTCACTAAAGGCACCACAAACGTTAGGCAAGGCTGAGGGAGGAATTTTTTTCATTTGAGTAGATCCAAAAATATACTTGATAGGAAATTCAAATGTGACTAGTTTTTCCTCATTCTCATCAATGCCTTCTCCATGAGCCATATGAGTCCAAGAAAAAAGACTTTGGAAGGCTACAGATTCTTGAGAATCAATGGTATCGATTTCTGATTCTATGTGAGGATTCACAAGGAATTCCTCTTTAGGTTGACCACTGAGTAGATATGTTTTATTTCTTGTAAGGGGAGATTCAAGATGGCTAGAAATAAAATATTTTCCAACAGAGGATTCTATTGTGGAATTATTAACCTACTCAGGACTACATACCTCCTGTTCATATTCTTATTTCTTTGTTGCCTTCTTTCTTGCTAACTTCCTTGTTCTGGACAATGTATTAGTAAATGAAGTGCTGTTCACACCACCACGAAAAACATTTGAAAATATTGGACCCTATTTATCTATCATACAAAAAATTTGAAAAAAATCTACTTACTAAACAATTAGGACATGGCTTTGGCAAATTTCTGACCTCTATGGGTGTGTGGCCTTTTCCCTTCATCTTATCACTTCGACTACCATAGTCTTGCAAAAGAAAAAATCAACAAAATCAAACTAAAACACTTTCAGTAACATCCTTAGCACCTTCGTGACAACAGTTCTAAAATGTTGAGTCAAACTATAGACTTATAATTTTCCAATCATAAGTTGTCAACCCAGGGTAGGTAAGCTTGTGAGATAGTATGCAAAATATATGCAGGCTTATCACTACAAGTTTTCATAAATTAACTATTCATACACACACCAACTAATGCCTCTTTCCTACATCAATACTTAGCAGCAAAGGCTATGGATTGGACTACAACATCCCTCTACAAATCTCGGTATTGCTGATATTGACAATGAAAAGATAAAATATGAAATTAAAACAATCAAGAAACCAACTTAGACAATCGTAAATCCAAGCTTTAATAAAATGGAATTAACACATTAACATAAGAGACTTAATCATTTAATCAATTAGCAATATGATGTTGAAACTTTAGAAATAATGCATTAGTTGTGTAAAAGAATTATTGCCGCATAAAAAATAATTAAACACACACACACCGCGTTGCAGGAGTTGTGAGTGAAGGGGCCCCTCCCTCACTCAAAACCCCTTAAAAAATCAAAGAGGTTGCTAAATAAATTATAAAAAACATAAGATATTGTATTAATATGAAAATATACAACCAAGTACAATATGATATATTGCTTATCAGTAGCAATCCCAACCCAGAAACCCTTTACAATATTAAATACATCTTTTATACAATCTCTAAAGCCCATGTTCGGCTCGAATAAGGAAATTGACTAAGCTAAGCTACCAACCAACAATACAGGTCCAAATCATCAAAATTGGCTTTTATTGTGTCTAATCCATGACTAGAAGCACATATTACACAATTTATGTTACATAGTTGAAGCTACCTCCTCATGTGGTCACAAGAAGAAATATGTAGGTTTGGATTATTTCGAAAGGAGGTTCGAAGCATCCAATATGATAGCCTTCATGTGCACTAAATTCACCACAAAACCGATGTTGTTGATGGATCTGGAAATAATTCGAACATAGTCAATCACTGATTTCACTGCAGGAAATCAAGGTCTGCAGGAAATCAAGGTTTCTGCAGCAAATATGGAGTTGCTTGTAGGAAAGTCGGATCTTCTACATGAAATCCAAAGCTTCTATAGGAAATTCGGTTACACGAGCTGTCTTCAAGATTTTGCGGAGATGCTTTGAATCAAAGAAAATATGCACATGAGTTCTAGATCATTTGGAGTCATAATTCAATAAAGATATAGCTAGATCAATGAATACTTCAATTTTAAGGCAGAATGACACTTATTTTGTTAATTTGACATACATTAACCTTATAGTACCCTTTTAGCCAAAAATAAACAATATTAGCCGAACTAATCATAATTAGGGGCGAAAGCAATTCAAAAATAGGGGAGGTAAGGCTTGGGAAGGGTTTGAAAATTAGGAAGAATTGAGACTTAACACCCATATTTAATAGTGAGTGGGTGTATCGTCTTGTCCTAGTCCAAAATAAGAATGGAAAATGGCGAATCATTGTTGACTACTGGGAACTAAACAAAGCCAGTAAGAAGAACCATTTCCCCTTGCCACTTATAGATCATGTCCAAGATGGCCTTGCAGAGAAGAAGTTATTTTCTTTCCTAGATGGGTTCAGTGGGTATAACTAGATCAAAATTAGCCTTGAAGACAATGAAAAAACTAGTTTCATAGGTTCCTCGAGCACCTTCACTTACAGGTTCCTTCCCTTTGGATTGTGCAATGCCCCAAATACTTTCCAAAGAGAAGTCTTGAGCATCTTATCCAAGCTATTCCATGACCTTATTGAAATATACATGGACGATTTCACACCTTATGGGGATGAATTCCAAGAAGCTCTCTCCAGTTTGGGAAAAGTGTTAAGAAGTTGCATTGAGATGCATCTCTCCCCGAGTCTTAAAAGGTGTGAATTCTTAAAAATTGCAGGACTAGTCCTAAGCCACTCAATATCACAAGCAAGAATAAAAGCAAACCTGAAAAAAATCATTATAATAAAAAGGGTGCTTGTTCCTTGCAAGCAAAGAGATTTCAAAATTTTCTTAGGTTTGACTCGCTACTATAGAATGTTCATTAAATACTTCAGCAAATTGGCTTCACAATTATTTGGATTATTCGCAAAATATTCTGAGTTTTTGTGGTCCATTCTTTGTCAAGAAGATTTTGAGCTCATTAAGGAAAAGTTAACTACTTCCCCCATTCTTCGAGGTCCAAATTGGGCTCTTCCTTTCTACATCCCCATAGATGTATCAGAAAAAGCTGTGGGGGAAGCTTTCGGGTAGTTAGAAGATGAATTACCCTATTCCATCTAGTTCATTAGCAAGATTTTTTCCAAAGCAGAACTCAATTATATTGGCACAGAAAATGAGCTTTTAGAAATTGTCCATTCCTTAAAATAAATTATACATTATATTATTATTTATCAGACCTTTGTACATACTAACCATGCAACCATCAAGTACTTAATGAATAAACCTGATGTTAATTTTAGAATAATTATATGGTTGTTTTTATTACAACAATTTGACTTAACAATTGTTGATAACTAGGAAAGGAGAATGTCGTTGGAGATTTCTTATCAAGAATAACTCTACCTATAGATGAGGAATGGATGGTGGATGATCAGCTTCTAGATGAACACCTATGTTCTATCTCAACACTCCCTCCTTGGTTTGTTGACATAGCTAACTACTTGGTTGCTGAAAATTTCCCTCCAAATCTCTCATCCACAGAGAAGAGAAAGATTATTAGAAACAATGCCCCTATCACTTGAATTTGTGGAAATATATTCAAGTTGTGTCTCGTCCAAATTATTAGAATATGTGTGAGGGAAGAAGAGTTTTTTGACATCCTCTCGACATGTCATGATAGTCCTTGTGGATGCCACTTTGGTAAAAGATCTTAGTATATGGGAAGTAAGCTCTGCTTTCCATTGAATTTGATTACAAAACCTTGTGCACGATAGCTGAGTTAGACCTAGATATCACAAAGGCCCAACAAGAAAGGCTTTTGTGCTTAATTGGTTTGGATGAGTTTAGAATGAAGGCACTCCTTCACACAAAGGTAATTTAGCTGCAAAGGAAGTTTTGGCATGAAAACCACATTAATGAAAATACATTTCAAGAAGGAGATTGGGCATTTCTCTATGACTCAAGTTTCAAGGAATTCAAAGGAAAATTAATGACAAGATGACTAGGACCTTACCAAGTGTAAAAAATCTATTACAATGGTGTTTTTCATATCATAACAATAGATGATGAGGGGATCCCCCTGCTTGTCAATGGTTATAAGCTCAAAGTGTACAAGAAGCCAATGTCTAGGGCTGATTTTATTAATTCCATAAATAGGGAGGTGTATTTCATTAGAAGATCCATAGTTTCTAGTACCTTCCCTTCCTAGAAAAAAAAGAGAAAAATTAAAGAGGCATGGGTGAAAATTTCTCTCAAGCATCCAAGGCCAACTCTTGGGTTGAAAACCTCCATGAAGCGAAATTGGAAAAAAGAAAAAAAAAGAAATAAAACATCCTTTGGTGAAAACCTCTTTGAGGTTCCCAAGGAAGGCTTGTGAGTTTAAAACCTCCATGGAGGAAATGCACCCATCTTAAGAAAAAGAGAGAAAAAAAGAGAAAATAAAAAACAAAGAGAAAAAGAGAAAAATGAAAAAGTGAAAACAACAGCTATGCACTCACTTATTTATGTTTTGTAGGTGTATCTACAAATCAATGATTGGGATTTTTCTCCAAGTAGTTACACTTTTTTTTTAGTCTTTTAATTAAGTTTATTAATTAAAAAAAATCATATGAACATCTTCCTATTAAATCAGTTATGCTTTCTTAACTCTGTGGTATTGGTAAGCTTCTGTATTGTAACAAAGACTATTTATAGATCAATAATTTCCATGATAATCTAAGATTAAATATCTATAATTAACAAATTTATTATATATATATATATATATATATATATATATATATATATATATATTACATTTATGATTTATTATAATTTAGTTATTTTTGTGATTTTTTAATTGTTTAATTATATATATTTTTTTTGTAAGCTCGACTAAAATCTATCAATTAGGAAATAATATTGTACCATGTAGAGGGGTAGAGGTGGGCAAGGATATTAGCCAATCTCTCCCCGATTTTGTCTCCAAAATATCGAAATTAGGGGTTGCCTTTGATAGGGAAACCAACCCATTAACATTCCAGAAAGGTCAAAGATAGCTAGCAGATTTGAAATGATACTGAAAATGAGAAAAACCATGTATAACAGGTGTATCCAAAAAAGTACTAGGTAGCATGAGGTAGAACCGTAAAGTATTTTTTGCATCTTCATTTTGGAAAACTTCAATTCCTACAGTGTCTTGTTCTATGATTGGACATCCACATATGTAAGCAATATCTTCTTCTTCAGATGTGAGGACGTGAAAAACCCTTGGTGGAGGTGGAGGAGGGCCATACACAACTAGGACCTCAGCCTTATCATCCCTGTGCCATGTTCCATCAGTCAACATGTTATAGACTCCTATTTCCTGCACAGAGGGAGTCTTCACTAGTAAAATTTCGAGCTTCCACGAAAGAGGTAGAAAGGAGCATGGGATTGTCGATTTACATTACCTGTTTTTAGCATTAGACAGAACATGAATTGAGGGTGCAAGGACGGTGTCAAGGGAAACGTCCACGAAAAGAGTGTCAGGAGTAGGATCTGTCGGATGTGAATTGGAGTCGACAGAGGAATCAGGAGCAGTTCCCAAATGCCGATGAAAATTATCTTGAGACAAACGAGCAAGTATATTTCCCCTCACATTGCCTTGGAGGGGCCTCTAGCGCTGGCGAGGAGGCATGGTGTAATAGGTGTGAGAGATAGCGATGTAGTGGCGCAAAGCAAAGACGAACAGATTGTGCAGGTTGTAGGAGATGCAAAGAGAGTCAGAACCTGATGGAGGAGTCGAGTGAAGGTCCAAATGATGGAGCGTTGGGTGATAAACCTGAATTTGAGTAATGGAAAGCAATTAATGATCCAAGTGACGGCGGTATGGCCTTGTATCAACTTTAGGACGGGCCATAAGTTTCTTCAAGGCGACGTAAATTCGCCAAGTGTTGTAGTGAGGAGGTGGCACCCAACCATGGCACAACCAATTCAAGTTATCCTGAGTCAATTTCATCCATGGGAGGTTGAGCAGTAGTGGGCATCGAAGGAGGCCTTTCGCACGAGGAGCTAGTGGCTTGGGCGCTCGGAGGCCAGATAACTAGTTCATAGTGGATATCACCTGGATCTATGGGTATCATTTAAATTTTAGCAACCATATATTACTGCAATAATTTTGATATTTATCGAATGCTAAAAATAAATTCATTGATTTTTCTTTAATTATTACACTCTAATCATGATGGATACCATATTTTTTAGAAAATCACAAATAAAATCATAATATAATGTTTTATATTATATTTCACTTTTTAATATTTACAAAATCATTATGTTTAACATATTAGAAAATTTAATTTTCAATTATTTATATTTTTTATTTTTTACCAATATCTTTTCACCCACCCATTATCGGAAATCAATAATTTTTATTCTATTAAAACCCTCACTTTTAATAATATATTTTTAAAATCACTTTTATTATGGTGAGAAGGGAGGCATTTGGGGTAGTGCCACCTCATGGAATCATTGCAAGTGCTATGACCTCATTATATCTTAATCCTTCAACCATGTGGCTTGATCAAGAAGTAAATGACTTCAAGTGGATATGCTTATGACTTAGGTTATCTCATTGGAAGTTATCATAGCTTGTTTGAAGTTTTGAGAGGATGGTTGTGGCCATTAATCCTCCCCATATTTACTTTACGGGCTCTTTGTTAATACTTTTATCTAACTCCATCAGAAATAATGGTTACTTTTGATCTATAGCATAAAGAATTTTTGGTTTCCTTCCTCCACATATTTGTTTCTCCATTCCT
This sequence comes from Pinus albicaulis, assembly GCA_034641835.2. Taxonomy (NCBI): domain Eukaryota; kingdom Viridiplantae; phylum Streptophyta; class Pinopsida; order Pinales; family Pinaceae; genus Pinus; species Pinus albicaulis. The sequence goes on along the minus strand of CM076583.1, from coordinate 1,156,431,247 downwards.
TTTCATTCAGTTATAGTATTAGACATAAGCTCTCTTTTCCTCCCATCATAGAGAGTGAGGGAGAGAATTAACCTTTACAATTTCCTCACTGAATAATACTTCGAGGTACATAACATTTCATTTACTGGTATCCCAAGTCCTGGTACTTTACACAGTGTAAAGCCTCCACTTAGGCATATTATAAACAAATTTTAGAGATGATTTATGAGGAGTTATGAGATTTTGATGTGACTATTACATTATATCATGCTTGTACTTTTGACTAAAAGGTCATGCATAAAATTTTGGACTAAGTTCTATACAAATAACACACCCAAAGAAGAAAAAAATATTACATCCTTACCATTGATATATATTAGAAGTTAAAAATGTTATTGGGAAGTTTCGCCATTAATATAAATGAAGCCAAAAAATGAGATATTTCACATGATGGCTGAAGTGGCACTGAAATGGAAATAGAGGAGGCTTTACCTTAACCATATTGAATAAATACTTCATCATGACCCTAGTCTAAGTGGGTGAAATAAGGAGAACCTCAACTTAATTGAGGGGATGCTATATATTTTCTTTAAATTTTAGGGTTTTGTTTACTTATTTTTCTTGGTTCCTTAGTCTATCAAGGCGTAGATGTAAGAATAATTTTTATAAAGCATTTCATAAAATTTACTAAGCTTTGATTAGTATTTTTTTTATATTGATTTCAACTTTGTAATTATCCTATGTCTCAAGTTCAAAATCTATCTTTAAATATGTTCCTTTAAATTTTATGAGTTTGTATTCTTACTAGTAGATTACTTCTTGTCATGATTCAAGGGATCCACTTAGTTATGAGTTACTAGTTACCATCTTGATGCATTCTGAACCCTATTACCAATATAGAATAAGTGGCACATTGTCACATTCTCCATATAGCATAAATAACTTGTAGTAATCACAATATGAAAATATATTCCATAACACATGCACACATATTTTATGTAAAATGATCCACTTTCCTCCCATTTTTATAACAATTTACACATTTTACAAGTAAACTTCAGTCAAGGATTGGTTCCTTGATTTAAACAAAAAAAATCCAATAGATATACATAAGAAAAAAAGTGTCCACTAGTCCATTCAACCATCACAATTTTTTTACTCGTTTCCATATTTATGGTGCTCTACATAATGCAACATGGTTAGGGATCCACCTCATTTTGGTCATGGTTGTGGTAGCAAAAGGGAGAAGGGGAGTTCACACACTCATTTATTGGAATAAGTCTTAGCTTTGGAGTGTGCTAAAAAACTCTTAGATATTGTCCATGAGGACTTCTGAGAGTTGGAGGAAACTACTACAATGAATGGTGCTTGCACTTCTCACTCCAAGGTCATGGAAAATATTGTGGACTAGGTTCTAAACATGTGGCACTCTAGGGAAAAAAAAACCAATAATTCCTTAGCATTGATCTCTTTTGGTAGTTTAAAATATTACTAGGGAAGGTCGTCATGGGAATAAATGAAGCAAAAAAAAGATATATTGCTCATGTTGGACAAAGTAATACTAAAGTAAATGGATATGAGGATTTTTCTTAATCATATTGAAGAACAACTTCCTCATGTCCCTCATCAAGGTTGGTGCTAGAAGGAGCACCTTAGCCTAATTGTTATGGATGCTACAAATTCTCTTTAACTTGTGTGGCTTTGTTTTCATATTTTTATAGGTTCCTTAGTCTATCTAGGCATATATATTATGCTAAAAAAAGGTCTCTTATCACACTTTCTATATAATTTATCAAGCTTAGGTTCTTTGTAGCACCCCAATGTCTTACTTTTTAGACATTGTTATTTTTATACTTTTAAATTATTGTTGGACATAATGGCTATGGAAGTGCTAATGGAAAATATGTGATGATGTAATTACATTTTATTTTAATAAATCGATAAATGATATTGCTCGGGAATATTATAGAAAGAGGAGTAGAGTGCTATACACTTCTTGCCAAATTACAAAAATATTGAGGTGTAAAATGGGTCTCCTAAGGAGTATGATAAAATAATAGTGTAAATAAGAAAACACTATTAGATTTCCTCATCAAGTTTTGAGGGAAAAAATAAAAAACTATTTTTTCAACATGTATTGTCAACTTATATCCCTATAATTTTTGTCAAATTTCGAGGGTGAGAAATCATTGTATACAGAATTTAAATTTGGATCAAAGAGTATCCATGTTGCACACTTTCCACCCCTACCACACTAAAAAGGTCAAATACATGAAAAAACATGATTTTAGATGTATTTCACAATTTTAGTGTAGTAGGGCCCATCAAAAGTATCCAACATGGGTAGAATTAAATAAAATCATAGGGAATGAGTTGAAAATACTAGTTCAAAAAGTATTTTTTTACTTTTTATCCTTTTACTCCAAAAATGGTGACTCATCCTAATGTTTCACATCATCATATTAAATCCTATTGGTTCTTACAAAGTTGATTTTCTTGTAGATTTTTGTTTTGAGACTTACCTCGAAATTTCTCTAATGACTGATTAAAATATGTTAAATGGTTAATGTACACATGGTGGACCTTCCCTAAACATCCCCTAAAAATCCCGAAGGAAAAAGTTATTAAAAATAGTAAGATAGTGGGAGAGAAAAATTATGTTAATAACTAGTTGGAGAGTAATACCAAGTGGGGTGAAAATAGGAATAAAACAAAAAGAGAGAAAGACATTCTTTAAAGAAAAATAAAATAATATTTTTCAAAAAGTACAAAAGGAGTCATAGGCAAAGGTGGGCCGACCATAAAGGAGGATGTTGCTAGAAATATGTTGGTAAGAATTTATAAGAGAAACCACATAGGAAATAAAGAGGTTGTTACGTCCAAAATTAAAGAAGATATTACCTTAGGGAGATTTGTGGGAAATGGTTCATTTTTAAGTGCTTTGTGAAAATGATAGACGAGTAGTTTGCAAGCCTAGTCTAACTATTTTGATATATGTTACTATTTCAAGATCCTAAATCTCTCACTACATTCATAGAAGAATTAATCATTCTTATTGATGATGAGAAAGTGGGAATTTTTTTTTATCATTTAAGATTTAATTTAAAAATAAAATCAAAAGATTTATAAATAGTTGAGTTAACTCATATTAGAATTCAGCTAGTTAAATTTGAACTCTACAGAATTATAGATATATTAGGAATTCTATTGAATGTAAATACCAGAACTGAAGAATAAAATTTGTGGATTTTATTGACATGGTAATGGTTGAGAATATATATAATCTACATATAATTCTCATACTTATCAAAAATATATAAAAAAAAAAAGCTAAATTTTATATTATATAATAGAACATTAGACATTTCAAAAGGTATGCTACAGGTGAAAAGAAAAGAAATGGAATTACTATAGTCTCGGTTATGAGCTTAATAATAATAATAATATATCCAACTACATTTGAGTTCTATTATTCCTATTAAGTATTTTAACGCAAGCTTCTGTTTGTTAGTCTAGCTAGAAAAGAAATAAACTACCATGCATTAACATGTGTGTATGCCCTTAATTATATATATAATTTCTTTATATTCCATATTTAATATGTAAATATATGAAACTATAAGAGTCTCATAGAGTTAATAATAATAGAGAACAATGGGAGGGGTTATGCACATGAAGTGGAATAATTATTTACAAGAAGAAGGGTGTAAAGAGGATTACTATAATACAAAGTAAAGAAAGTTTCGATAGACTTTCCTTATGCAATTAAATACAATCAAGGGAGTATCATAAATCCATTAACACTACATTACCTAGGGGGATTACATTTAAATATAATAATAAGATAATTATCTCTTGGTTTCCATTGAGAAAAGAAAATATAGAATATATATACAATATATTTTTTCTATAACAATTTATAAGTGTAATAAATTGAAAACTTTGATTTAATATAACATAGTAATAAAAGCACATTTTCCCAAATCCAAATTTATGTTGAATATTATGTTAACATAGAATTCACTAGCAAAGATAATTTGTAACTCTATTGATAAACCACTTGAACAAGTTCCAGAGAAAATGTTAAAGTATAAGAAGAAAATAGAACGATGGAATATGTGATGTTTTATAGTAATTAAATTCAGTAAAACATAGTAACCAACTTATTATATGTTAAGCTAAACCATAAATTACACAATATATTTTCTCTGATGATAAAGAATACATGCTACAAAATTGATAACCACATTACTTATGTATTAAAGTCTAGATAGTGACACCATTCTGTTAAATTAAGGGCTAGGGTCGTAATTTTTTGTGACAACAAAAATATTATGGCTATATTATTCTATCAAACCCTATCGGGCTAAATAAATGAGAAAAATAAAATTAAGATAAATATGTATTGGGTTTGGAAGACCTTTGTCAAACATATACACCACGTGCCTGAATTAGTAACACGAAACAAAGGAAGTTCAGAGAAGGTCAACTTGTAGGCCAAAGAAAACACATACTTGAAATCCCAACAAGTGACTAAAAACAAAAACTAGGTTGAATATATATATATATATATATATATATATATATATATATATATATATATATATATATATATTCCCAATTACTAAAGTTACCAATATCTCCCTAGGCAGATATTGGTAACTTTAGTATGGGATGAATTAAATAAGTTAACTCTATATATAAAAGAAAATATGCTCTTTTGTGCCCTAGGGAGATATTGGTAACTTTATTATGGGATGAATTAAACAATCTAACTCTATTAAAAAAAAATTCCCTATTTCTGATTCATTTTTGGTTTCGTAAGAACCCTGGGAGGAGAACGAAATACAAATTTCAAAGTGATAATAAAGACTTAGATAGGATGGTTAGAATGTAAAATAATATAGAAACATTGCTAATAGCTATTATCACCAACAAGTAAAATAAAACTCCTCAAACCCCAAAAAGGATGCTCTAAATATTTTCGCCACGAAGAAGAAGATAGGGAAAAACCCTATACCAATACCCAAATAATTGTACAACATTGAATTCCAAGGAAATAACAGTGAAATTAACTATGATAGAACTAGCTGAACTCATCCATAGAAGGAAATAGTATGGTATTCACATGCAGTTAAAGATGAGTAAGCGTTTTGTCAATAAAAACATTAGAAACATTAATAAAATTTTGGAAGCTATAAACTGAGATTAGGATAGAAAATAATGAGATTTACCTCTAAAAAATAACCTAAAGACGATAGCTTTGATTTTAACCTTCCTCATTCAAGAGGAAACCTAATTTCCACGGTAAGTTTACAAATCAAAGCCTATGCCCATGAAACCTATGGGAAAAAACATTATGTGATCTTATTTGTAGACGATGCCCGAAGAATTAGAGGAATTGACAAATTGGGATAGAAATTAAGGAGATATCAATGAGACACTAGTGTCCCAAGCTAACTCTAGAAGCTATGGGCATTACGTAGAAGAAATTATAGGGTTAATGAAGGGCATGTGGCGAAGAGAATGACCCAAAATGAAACTCTACGCAAAATCACACACCGACAGTTTGATAGATTGAATATTGCAAATTAAAAGGAATGATGAAAAGGAAGTTAGGGTAAATTTATTTGGTTAGAACCCTAATATGTATCCTCCCTTTTGTCTAGTATACCAGATGGCCACGGTTGAAATTGTGGAAGTACCAATTGTCAAGTGGATGGATGAAATGGGCCATAATTCGTGATGCGAATTATACAAGGGCAGGCCAACAATTTCACACATGGACATAAATCCAACACATGTTGTAATATATGAAGGCCTTTAAAACAAAAAAAAACCTACGCCCATAGGTTAGCCACATGCATATATCCCACATACACACCATAAATTAGAAACATCTTATCTTAAATGAAATAAGAATTGATCGATCAATATATGTACTAGAGAACGTGAAATGATTAGGCACATAAGTGGTTACATGGCATGAGTCATCTCCTTTAATGGAGATTTAATTCAGGGTTGAAATGTGGATTGTCATTAAAAGTGCCATTATGATTATAAGGAGTTAATAAATAGAAGATTATAAGGATTTAGTAAATAGAAAATCATAAGGAGTTAGTAAATAGAAAATCATTATGATTATAAGGAGTTAGTAAATAGAAAATCATAAGGAGTTAATAAATAGAAAATCACAAAGATTTTCTTTTAATAAATAGAAAATTCTATATTTAATAAATAGAAAATCCGAAGCATTTAATTAAAAATGCCATTATGATTATAAAGAGTTAATAGATAGAAACTGATAAGGAATTACTTTTAATAAATAGAAAATCCTGGATTTAATAAATAGAAAATCCTAAGGATTTAATAAATAGATTAAAAATCCTAAGGATTTAATTAAAAGTGCAATTATTATTATAAGGAGTTAATAAATAGAATATTATAAGGAGTTAATAAATAGAATATTATAAGGAGTTAATGAATAGAAAATCTTGGATTTAATAAATGGAAAATCCTAAGCATTTAATTAAAAGTGCCATTATGATTATAAGGAGCTAATAAATAGAAAATTATAAGGAGTTACTTTTAATAAATAGAAAATCCTAAGAATTTAATAAATAGACACTAAATAGAAAATCCTAAGGATTTAATAAATAGAAAATCATAAGGATTTAATAAATAGACACCAATGTATTATGATTGCAATAAATAAACACCACTAATGTATTATGATTACAAGGATTTAATAAATAGATACCAATGTATTAACTAATGTATTATCAGGGTTTAATAAATATATGTATTATGATTATAAGGATTTAATAAATAGACACCAATGTATTATGATTACAATAAATAGACACCACTAATGTATTATGATTAGAAGGATTTAATAAATAGACACCAATGTTTTACATGTATTTAATATATTGGTAACAGTAATATATTGACTAATATATTGGTGACACCAATGTTTTAATATATACACACCAAAATTAAACATTATGATTACAATATATACATACCAAACATTATGATTACGAGGATTTAATATATTATAATTACATGGATTTAATATATAGACACCAATGTTTTAATATATACACACCAAAAGTTAGGATTATTTTAATATATAGACATCAAACATTGTGATTAAAAGGATTTAATATATAGACACCAAACATTATGATTACAAGGATTTAATATATAGACACCAAACATAAACATTATGATTATAATATATACACACCAAACATTATGATTACAAGGATTTAATACATACACACCAAATTTAAACATTATGATTACAAGGATTTAAGATATAGACACCAAATATTATGATTACAAGGATTAAATATATAGACACCAAACTAAATGTAAACATTATGATTACAAGGATTTGATATATAGACACCAAACATTATGATTACAAGGATTTAATATACAGACACCAAAAATTATAATTAGAAGGATTTAATATATAGACACCAAACATTATGATTATAAGGATTTAATATATAGACACCAAACTAAATGTAATGGAGATTTAATTCATGTTTGAAATGTGGATTATCATTAAAAGTGTAAAGATTATGATTACAAGGACTTAATATATAGACACCAAACATTATTATTACAAGGATATATATTATACATACACCAAACATTGTGATTACAAGGATATAATATATAGACACAAAAAATTATGATTACTAGGATTTAATTTATAAACACGAAATTAAATGTAAACATTCTGCTTACAAGGATTTAATACATAGAAACCAAACATTATGATTACAATTATTTAATATATAGATAGCAAACTAAATGTAATGGAGATTTAATTCATGTTTGAAATGTGGATTATGATTAAAAGTGTAAATATTATGATTAAAAGGATTTAATATATATACACCAAAATAAATGTCCTCAAATGGGAGGTAATATATTATGGATTATGAGGAAATGTGTAAAGTTTAAATAGGACAATAACATATTATCGATTATGATAAAATATGAGATTGAATATACACACACCAAACTAAATGTAATGGAGATATAATTCATGTTTTAAATGTGGATAATCATTGTTGGCTCGAGGCACCCTGACCCAGGTTCAACGTTTAAGGTTTGCCAACAAACCCCTATACTACTGGCCCTTTCGGAAATGGCCTGAAGAGCTGACCAAGGTCTCACCCGAAGTAGTATGGGAGGGTGTTAGAACCAAGTTTCTACACCAAGAGAAAGAGAAGGTTAATAAAAAGGGGGCACCTTCAGATCTATCAATCCTACGCTGAATAAGACCTTAACCCAGGATCCGTAACAATAGATCTAACAGAAAAATTCATGCACAGAAGATAAAAAAATAACCAAGCAATAACATAAAATAGATCTATGCATTTAGAACATCGCATCCAGGTGTGTATCATTAACAATCATAACCGAAAATATATCTTTAAGCAATAGACGCAACACAAAGATCACAAAACAATATTCTCATGTAATTATAACCAGATTCCACTTACAAACTACTTATTGGCCTGCACACAGTAGGACTCAGGGTCTTCGCGCACACAACCAACAAGAGCCCTTACACATACAATCGACGCAACAAATTGAAAGTTCGTAAATCTATTCTATCTCTATGCTCTTCTTCTTCTCTAGACTCAATTTACTCATATATTTATATCATGCTTAGCTTGGCTATCCTATGGTCCGCAAACTATGGTTTGCGGACCCTAGGTCTACCCTTTTGACCCATTATAATGATTGGGGGTTTTGACCCATCCTAACCCCTTGCATTAGACTAAAATATTCCAAAATATTACAAAATTTGGACAAAAATGAGGCTAGGAGACCCTCTTCCAACAGTCCCCCAACATAATCTTGTGACTCATCTCGAGTCACAGTGCGGGTGGGGTCATCATTTTGTATTTCAGCTGTTCCATTGTGGCAGTAAGTGGAGGAAAAATGTGAAGGATCTATACGATGGCCGTCTGCGTGATCTCCACCAATTTCTGGGATGTTGGTCCTTCCGTGGTAGCAGTGACACTGTCAAGAGCCTGGTTCAATTTTCATACTGCACTGTCTATGTCCTATGAAAGATTAAGGGCGCCCTCCAACCAGGGTGTCATATGGTCACTGAGGATCCGCTTCTTGCGTTGGAGTGCAACAATTTCACTGTGAAGCACGTGGCTAGTTTGAAGCCATGCAAAGCGCTGAGCTGGAACAAGGGTGGACATCATAGCTTCCAACTTCACAAAGTCCTATTCCTTCTGATTCAACTCCTGATGGATCTCTCGGAGGAGAGGATTGTGCTGCACCTAGGGCCAAATTTCCATAACGTTCTCGAGCAGAGTGACACCCTAACTGATCTGCGCTATGATAGTAGTCATGGATTTTGTAATTAGTGCAACTTGTTGGGCACATACCTCTGGGGGGAGTTTCAGGCTGTAGCTTGGCTTGCAACGATGCAATCTAAAGTTCAAATTTGGCCCTAACAGTCGATACCTCAATCCGGAACACCTTTAGGGCAGTGACCAATATTTCAACCTTGGCCTGTGGCTCAGAAGAAGCAGGAATCACTTCTGGCATATCTTCGTAGAGCCATTTGATCATCTGTTCCAAGGAATCTTGTTGTGTGATAGTGGCGACATGTGCAGCCTAGAGCTGGGTAGCTTCAACAACTTGGGTCACAATAGTCTGTTCGGATTCACTGAGGTGTTGCTATATGTGGAGTTATCGGTGCTACAATTCACTGGTGATGGTGGTAAATAGCTCATGCAGCTACTCGTTGGCCAATTGACTAACATAAAGGTCGATTGGGCATCCTCGGACTTGGTTTCACAAGTCAACGAGTTCCATTGTAAGGGCAGCACTTGGGAGCTGACAGAGTTAGCTGTCCACAGTTTTTTAGGGCTGTAACGAGGCTCTACTGGCCTATCTACCTCACTTGATCCTTGCTAGCTTGATTATGCCTCACTTGATATACGCTCGCTTGATTCTGCCTAGCATGATATATGGTCGCTTGAAGGGTGTCCACTTTGAGCTGTAGGGCCCATAGTTCTATTTTCAAGACTTCCATAGTAGCCTTGTGCTTTTCTTCCCAGGTAATCCATTGATCGACAGCTGCAGTGGTGACAACATCAACAACCTTGTCAAGATCATCCTCCGTTAGGGTAAATTCTGCATTAGTGCCAGTCTTAGTGGCTTTACACTTTTTGCAAGGCCCTTGGGACAGTCCGAAGGGTCATTTGAGGCTCTCTAGGATAGACATACATGCGTTCTCTTCATCATTTATGTTCTAGTTTGGCGGGGAGTCTGGTTCAGGCTGCATGGTAGTACTTCTGGGGGTCGCCTGCGGTGTGACGGTAGGAATTTATAGCATCATTTCTAAGCCAAGAGAAACAATTGGTTTAGATATTTCATGGTGGCCAGACATACCTGCTGCGTCGAGCGTAGTGGGCAGGGCGGAAACCTTCGACTCCATCGGCCAAGTAGCTATGACCTACTCAATTTTAGCCTTAGTAGTCATATACGGAAGAGTATGCCAGGTATGCTCCTTATGACCCCGAATTTTCACCTTGTGCATTCTTACCCGAAATACAATGATGTGATTATGCTTTTCATAGACAGTTGGGGATAGGCGCGGTTGGGAATCAATGGCTTCCTTCTGTGGCACTGAATACCCATCTGGGGCTATACTTGTAGTTAATAAGTGGATAATATCGATAAAGTTCTCGTCGCTCACCTTAATAGCGAACTCTTGTGCATCAGGCAACCCTTCATCCAAGTTAGTTGGCTCTTCCCCATTCTCAATTGTGGACAAGTGGTCCGGTCTGACGTTCAAAATTCCTAGCCTTACAATAATTTCAATGTCATACTCCTGAAAAAGCAACAACCACCGACATACTCCCCCCCCCGCCCAACACCAGCTTATTGACCAGGTATTTTAAGGCTGAATGGTCTGTGAAAATCTTGAAATTCCCTCCTAGTAAATAGTGCCTATATTTCTGTAGGGCATAAACCATTTCCAACCCTTCTCGTTCCATGGTATAATAATTACGCTCTTCGCTGGACAACTTCCTGCTAGCGAAAGCCACCGGGTAATCTATATCCCCTTCCCTAGCCTACGCTAGGACAACCCCCAAGGAAATCCCTCAAGCATCCACATGGAAATGGAAGGTCTTTTCCTAATCATGAAATATCAAGATAGGTGCAGTCACCATTTTTTCTATGAGCAACTCGAAATTTTTTTGACATTCATCATCTCAAAAGAACGACACTTCTTTCTTTAGTAGCTTCTCCATCGGGGCAGTGATCAAAGCGTACCCTTGTATGAACTTTCTGCAATAACTTGTGTGACCCAGGATGGAGAATAGTTGTTTCCCCATGGTCGAAACTGCCAAATTAATGATAATTGCAATCTTGGCTAGGTGCATCGTCAGCCCTTGCTAACAAACCACGTGTCCTAAAAAAAATCTAAATGGGAGACAAAATATGCACTTCTTGATGTTCAGTGAGGTCTGGTGTTTTCTGCGGGCATTCAACATCATGTGCAGGTTTGATGCATGGTTTTTCACTAGCCTGAATACCGTCCAATCATAAAAATAAACTTCCAAGAACTTGTGCATGAATTCTTTTAACACTCCCACAACAACTTGCGAAAGGATGGCAGGCACATTCTTTAACCCAAAGGGCATGAAAGTTTACTGAAAGGAGCCCGATTCTGTCGTGAAAGTTTTCTTGCTGCGATCTTCAGGTGCAATACACATTTGATGGTACCCTAAAAATACATCAGTAAACGAATAAGCCTCCTGACCTCCGACATTATCTAGAATTTCATCGGAGAATGGCATGGGGAACAGATCATGGACGTAGGTGTCATTTAGCTTGCGTAGGTCAACGCAGATCCTTATTTCTCCTTTAGTATTATTTTCTTGGACTACCATGGGGCTTATTGATCTGAAATTGTGTGAACAAAATATTTCTTATACAGAGATAGACAGTAGGGGCTTTTACTGGTTATTTCACCTTTACTAGAAAGGATGAAACCATAAGCTTCTAGCCCTCTTACTGGCTCTGCCTAAAGAAATATAAGGTAAAAAATAAATCGATCTGTCAATGAAAGTATTCTTTTATGTTTTCAAAGTATTTATTAACCAAATTTTATGTGTGAATAAGTAAGTTCAAGTATTCTGCAATGGAAGTAATGTGGTTTGAAGTGAAACTAATGAGTTTTGATCACTATATAAGTCTCATTGGGAAAAGTGGACTTATTAAAAATTACTATTTAATGTAGTAAAATCTGGAATATAGCAGCAAAAATGCACAGCATAACAGTAAGCATTTGTTTAAGTAGTTCACCCCTCTCTTGGGCTACCTCTGCTCAGTCCAAAAGCCTCCAAATAGGCTTTTCCCTCTTTCATTAATGCTCAAAATAAGTATTACACTGTGAATAAAGCCTCAAAGGCTAAAATAACTATAAATTCAGAAACAGAGGACTGAAAACAATAAAAATCGACTATTCATTCACCTCAAATGGATGAGTATAGTCCAATACAGCTGATCTTTCACCAAGGCCTAGTGGCTCCACAAGACAAATCGCTGATAAAATCATTGAAAGAGTGCCTTGATGGCTTTGTAACCTATCCCAACAGCTCCAGAATGCTTCAATACCCCCAAATAAAAAATAAATTCCCTTCAAAAGGCTTTTCCTAGCCAAAGTTATGGCTAACTGAAGTTTGCCCAGTGTCCCCTTGAAAAGCTCCACTAAATGTGGAGCATTGCCAAATAGCTCCGAAAAAACTAGAGATAGCACTAAATTTGGGCGCTCCACCAAATATTCCGCCGGAATGGGGCGCTAAAATATAGGCCCATACGACCGCACCGATCGGAAGTTCATTTGAGTCTTCTGCACCCGACGCCTTGTAATGTGACCACGCCCCCAACCATAACGCACCACAAGCACATTCAACCTTTAAATATAATTTCGTGCACATGGTTTAATAACCACCATGGTTGGCTCGACGGTTGGGCCGCCGGCTTTGATCGTGCCCACCCAGGTTCAAATCTTGTCGTGTGTAATAAAATTTTAAAACACAATTTCGTTCCACCTTGGGGCCACGTGGTGGCCTCTGGGCTGGCCACGTGGTGCCCTGTGATTGGCTGCCTGCAGACTCTTTCGCAGAATATTCTATGGAATATTCCACAAAATATTCCCAGAATATTCTATGGAATATTCTTTTTTTAATAATTTTTTTTATAAAGTCAAATTGGCCATTTTTTTTATTGAAATTGGCAAACTTCAAAGCTAAATAACTTTCTCATACAACACCGGTTTTTAGTGTCGTTCACGTCTACAGGATCATTTTTCCAATCTCTTTCCAGTCGTTCTAGTTTGGACCAATTCTAAGAAACTTCATTTTTTAGCATTTTTCTACAAGAGACTGGATCTCCTGATCACACCTCCCAAATAGGAAGCTTTTGGACCCCAAAAGCTCTCTGATTACTAAAAATGATGATGTGGAGACTTATTCTCCACTCTTCCACCCTTGAATAACTGAAATCTACCCAATTTCATCAAATGGAGCTTTTGAGAAAATGATAGTATGTCTCTGGAATCAACTGATCGACCATTGCTAAGATTGACGGAGTCATGATGCAAATGATTAAAATTTGCAGAACAACAATTGTAATCTACAGAAAACAAACTTTTTCTACACTGATCAAACTTCCAGAAATACTTAAAATAACCTTCACCTTGCAAACTGTTCCCATGGCGAATTCTACCATTCTGAAACCAACTTTGTCCCATGCTAAATTATGTGTCCTCCTTGCTTGCATTGCTTTGTTTTGACACTTCATTCTCTGCATTGGCTGACCCAAAAGATAATTTGTGCAACATAAAATCATCTTCTTTCAAAGACAAACTGTTATTAAACTGAGACAAATCTTTAGCAACATCATAAAAAGGCGAATGCTCAAAATCTGGTTGTTTCAACATTAACAAAGTTAGACTTTGACTTGCATTAACCAGTCTTTTCAATTGACTTGCATGGAGTAAAGAAGATTCCAGCTTCTTCTTGTGTGCTCTCACAATGTACTCTTTACCATATTTGAACAAGTGATACTTGTTTTCATGGCGATGAAAGATGGCCTTCCTGTCAAATAAATAAGTACTTCCCAAAACAATACGTGAGATGTCAAGTGGCACCACATCAAGTTCAAATGTGTCAATAAAGTGTGCAGTTATTGCAAAGCACAATATGCACTGCCTTGAGATGGTTGGCTCGACGGTTGGGCCGCCCAGCTTTGATCGTGCCCGGCTTTGATCTCCAGCAATCCTATCATTTCTCTCCTGGTATAGGATCCTAACCATCTCAGTCATGTCCAAGAAATATTTTCTAAAGACTCTTTCTTCTTCCTTGGGATCCACTTCCTCATGTACTTCTCCGTCTATGGAAGACATGTTTGTGGCTGATTCTAAGGCTAATGAGGATGAAATGGAAGGTGGAGATAATGGCACCCTAGCCCTCCTTGGTTGAGGATTATCTTGTTCTCTAGCCAATTTACCTTCCCCTCTTTTCAATTTCAGCCTAGTAAGCATCAAATCTTGCAGAATAACACAATCTTCTTGCACAAATTTTAGAAACTCTTAAGCAAAACCTAGAGCTCTGATACCAATCTGATATGAAATTGTGTGAACAAAACATTTCTTATACAGAGATAGACAGTAGGGGCTTTTACTGGTTATTTCACCTTTACTAGAAAGGATGAAAGCAGAAGCTTCTGGCCCTCTTACTAGCTCTGCCTAAAGAAATATAGGTAAATACTAAATCGATCTTTCAATGAAAGTATTTGTTTATGTTTGAAAAGTATTCATTAACCAAATTTTTTGTGAATAAGCAAGTTCAAGTATTCTGCAATGGAAGTAATGTGGTTTGAAGTGAAACTAATGAGTTTTGATCACTATATAAGTCTCATTGGGAAAAGTGGACTTATTAAGAATTACTGTTTAATGTAGTAAAATCTGGAATATAGCAGCAAAAATACACAGCATAATAGTAAGCATTTGTTTAAGCAGTTCACCCCTCTCTTGGGCTACCTCTGCTGGGTCCAAAAGCCTCCAAATATGCTTTTCCCTCTTTCATTAATGCTCAAAATAAGTATTACACTGTGAAGAAAGCCTCAAAAGGCTAAATAGCTGTAAATTCAGAAACAGAGGACTGAAAACAATAAAAATCAACTATTCATTCACCTCAAATGGATGAGTATAGTCCAACACAACTGATCTTTCACCAAGCCCTAGTGGCTCCACAAGAAAACTTGCTGATAAAATCGCTAACAGAGTGCCATGATTTCTTCGCAACCTATCCCAACAGCTCCAGAATGCTTCAATACCCCCAAATAATAAAAAAAATCACTTTAAAAGGCTTTTCCTAGCCAAAGTTATGGCTAACTGAAGTTTGCCCAGTGTCCCCTTGAAAAGCTCCACTAAATGTGGAGCACTGCCAAATAGCTCCGAAAAAATTGGAGACAGCGCTAAATTTGGGCGCTCCACCAAATATTCTGCCAAAATGGGGGGCTAAAATATAGGCCCATACAACCGCACCGATCGGAAGTTAGTTTGAGTCTTCCGCACCCGGCGCCTTGTAATGTGACCACACCGCCAACCATAAGATGGCACAAGCACACTCAACCTTTAAATATAATTTCACACACATGGTTTAATAACCACCACGGTTTGCCCAACGGTTGGGCCTTCCGGCTTTGACTGCACCCACCTGGGTTCAAATCCTGCCGTGTGCAATAAAATTTTAAAACACAATTTCGTTCCACCTTGGAGCCACGTGGCGGCCTCTGGGCTGGCCACGTGGCGCCCTGTGATTGGCAGCCTGCAAAATATTCCACAGAATATTCTATGGAATATTCCATGAAATATTCACAGAATATTCTGTGGAATATTTTTTCTTTAATATTTTTTTTTTTATAAAGTCAAATTGGCCATTTTTTTTACTGAAATTGGCAAACTTCAAAGCTGAATAAATTTCTCATACAACGTCGGTTTTTAGTGTTGTTCACGTCTATAGGATCGTTTTTCCGAGCTCTTTCTAGTCGTTCTAGTTTGGAACAATTCTGAGCAGCTTCATTTTTAAGCATTTTTCTACAAGAGACTGGATCTCCTGATCACTTACCCATTCGGACTGCTCCACTGGTTCAAGGGTACCAGCAGCCACCATTTTCTCGAGTTCCTTCTTAACCTTTTGCTTATATTTCGGGTTAAGGTGATCAGGCCATTGTTTAACTGGTTGCACATCTGGCTTTAATGTTATCCTCATAACTCCCATATCACCCAATATTCCCTTAAGTTCCAAGAACTTAGTCGGAAATAGATCCTAATATTCAGTTAGCAGCTCCGCGACTTTTCCCACCATTTCGTCATCCCAGTAGTCCCTGATCTTAGCCATCTTCGACCGTTCCACGACACCACTATTAATTTCTTTTACTTTCATATGTTTGGTGACATCAATTGTTTGCAGCAATGGACCTGCAACAACCCATTCCCCTTCTGATTCTTCAATGCTAATGTTCTAAGGATCTTCCTCACATGCTTCTATTGACAAATTTCTACAATTTATGACACCCTGTAACTGAAAATATTAGGCTGGGGCAACACATTCTAGCCTAGGGTGGGTTCCACTGAAGACCAAAGCATCGATGTCCTACAAGGCTTCATCGAGTTTCTTGGTACCTCCTATTAGGCCAAACGTTTGTACGAAGTCCTCGACCATCGTACTCTAATGCTTGGTACGTTGATGTAGTTCTGTGTCCAAGTACTAGGAGGTTGGGATCAACCCCAATGAGTGAAAAAACCTATGGATCCATTCATTCGTTGTGTCGTTATCCGCTTCCTCTAACCAACAAGTCATATTTTTGCATGGATCCCCTTGCCCCGAGAAGATTTCTATCAGTGGGTTAGTTGGTCTACGGAATTGCGAAATCAACATCCTACGACATTCTTCCCAATCCTGGAAGTTTCTTTTATGGGTTTCCTAGTAACGTGCAAGGGTTGCACGCATGGCCAAGTCTAGGGCCCAGACCCAACATTCTTTAGGAACACTTTCCTCAATCGTTGGTAGGAAATATTCAACATTACTAGAGTCATCAATATGGGGTAGTTCTCGTACCTCTGAGGAAATACATCGAAAGCTATTTGTGATTTTAAGACATCTTAGAATGGATATGTCATGTAGTTAGTTTTGCAAGTTTTCAATTTCTTCGTTTGAATTAGATAAGAGCTCACTATATTTTTCCCGGAATAGCATAACATCAGCCATGGGGTTGATCCAATCATCATATCAGGTGGTCAGTTTGTATATATGATCAGCATCTTCATCTCATTGAACCGATTCGGTATACCATTTTCCTTCCACTGGGTCTAGCGGAATAATTACCCTTGTGCCCTCATTTTTGAAGATCATACTTCTCCTATTTAAGTTAATGATACCTCCCATGTCAATAGTGCAATCTAGACCTAGGAGCGTAGGGTAAGGGTATGCGTCTTCTACTATCTATATTACCTCAAAGTCTGCGTGGAATCTAATGCCTGCAATATCTACTACTACCTTCATCTGTCATCCTAATGGGATAATCTTCTGCTGATTATACATTGGTAGCTCAATAGTAGACCATTCCAGCCAAGGTTCTCCCATTTGCTGCCATGTTTTCTTAGGTAATACATTAGCATCTGAACCTAAGTCAAGGATGACTTGGTCCATTTCATATTCCCCAATCTGCGCAGTCATGCACATCTCTCGACCCGTCCTCTTTTTATTTTTTGTATATCTTATTCAATATCTTTACTTCAGGCTACGGATCAATTATTTCTATGTAGTTGTCTATGATGGCTTGGAGATTTTCTACATCCTTCTGGTTGTGCAGTAGCTTCATACAAGACTAGAGGAATGGTTTGACTACCTCTTCCTCCCCTAGATCTACTGCCCCTTTGGCTGGTGTTTCATCTTTAGTTACCTCATTCCATGTTTTGATGAAGGTTTCTTTTTCTCTTTTCAGGTTTAACCCTTATGCTTTCTCCTCAGCCTTTTAGATTAATGGTCCAACTTCATCCTTTTCCTTAGCCCTCCTATGGAGATGCCATTACGTGTGATTACATTGATACTTGGACCATCGTTCCGTGTTTCTGCCTGAACACTTTGCACGTTCTGTGTAGGTGCTTTTTTTTTTTCTTGCATTTTTCTATTAGCACCAGGCAGTCTTCAATGACATGGTCGAACTGCCGGCAATATCTGCAAGACTGACATGCCAGATTCGGGAAGTCTTGTTCAAAATTTCCCACATCTCCACAGTTGTAACAGATCAGCTGTCCACGTCCTCGACTGACACTTCCCCCTCTTCCTCCTCCCCTTCCTCATGCGGAGGATTCCCCCCCCCGCCCTAATGTAGACAACGGTGATGAGGGATTGACCTAAACTCTGTATAATTTTCCCCTATCTACCATAAGGTTAAGGGTTCAATAGTTATGTTCGTCATGGCCTATTGATGAGAAGAATATGCACCATTGCTACGTTAATTCTAGTACATAAGCACCCAACCTCAGACAATAATTTGTGTTGTGTCTTCCTGCCACCTAACAGTCTGTACACCATAGCATCGGACTACTGGGGCCAGCCATTTCCCTAGGTCGCAGTGGGCTCAGACCCCCAGCCTGCATGTAGTCTGATAGCAGTGGACATTGATCCTTAGAGTGAATTGGTCCCTTACAACGTATGCACCAAATGTATGGGCTCGTTTCCTTACCACGATCATTTCAGAAACTTTGATTTTCTAAGTGCATTTCCTCCAATTGGTTATGGATTTGAAGAGCTGCAAACTGCGTATCATCCCTAGGCACAACTTCTAACTTCATGGCTATTTCCAATGCTTCCTCTTTAGATTCGATCTTTTGATGTCCCATGGGCCCACACAAGTGTGGGAATAGCATAGCAATGAAACAATATATATGTTGTTTATCTTTGTGGAAAAATCCCCCGTCACCGATAACCTTTTTTAACCATTGGTCTGCTTCCCAGACGAATTCTATAGGTCCTTTCTTAAAGTATTCTAGTTCAACCACACACTCAGTGTACAACTTTGGCTTCCGTAACTGTTATTTTAGGGCATCCTTAATATTATTTAAGGATGCATTCACATTTTGACCAATGTATCCCATGAACCTATCCAGTTCCCTTCCCTCAAATGCTATGGATAGTTGTGCTCATTTGATAGCATCATTTTTCATGTTTTGTGCAGTCCATACAGATTCAGCTATAAACCAAAATCGATCCATTTCCTCATCCCCTGCACCTTTGAAGGTAGGTAGCTTCATGTGCATGGCCATGTTGTCTTCTGAGGAATGCGGTGGAGGTGTAGGGGAGTTCTTACCCCTATGAATATTTGATGTCGGTGTGGCTAGGGGTGTGGTTCCCCTTTGCACAGCTCCTCCTATTTATGCTCCGACGACTCCCTTACTAGGTTGTATATCGATCTGTCTCCTTCCTGATTAACCCGGTAGTATTTACAACTTCGCGTTGTACTTCCACTCTAATTGGAGGTCATTCACTCGGTGTGGCCACACAAGTTACCTTTTTCTCTCAATAGCATTTTAATCAACAACGACAAGGTTTTTAGGAACTTACCTCTAAATCCTTTGAAGAATCTTCATTCAGATTCTGAATATGATACAAACTTGTCAACAGGGACTTATGTCATGAATCCGCCCAATATACTATTACCTAATGATCCACGATTCTGGTAATCATATTGTCAGTATTCTCTAATTTCCGGACTAACTCGGGTGTCCACTACCTGATCTGGTCATCTTTCCAACAAGTCCGAAACTCTGCTAATCGAGCTAGCGACTCTTGTAACTCGTGTGAAAATGACACAAAGAATATTTCGTGCACTTACGTGAAGATATACCTATTATTCCAATCCTCTCCAGACAGTCTTTCACTTCGATTCTCTTTTAGGGAAAATTCCTGAATATGTTTTTCAAACCAATATTATAACTCAGTTTTAGTGGTTGTAATGTCCCCATGGCATTACCTGATCTCTCCCTCAAATTCTCCCGGTCCCGGCAAGAGAACCATTTGTTGGCTTGAGGGGCCTTGACCCAGGTTCGACGTTTAAGGTTTGCCATCAAACCCCTATAGTAATGGCCCTTTTGGCAATGGCCTACAAAGAAGACCAAGGTCTCACCCGAAGTATTATGGGAGGGTGTTGGAACCAGGTTTTCACACCCAAAGAAAGAGAAGGTTAATGAAAGGCGGAACCTTCAGATCCATAAGTCCTGCATTGAATAAGCCCTAACCCAAGATCTGTAACAATAGATCTAATAGAATACCTCGTGCGCACAAGATAATGATTAACCAAGAAATAACGTAAACCATATCTACACATTCATAACATCGCATCCACGTGTGTATCATTAACAATCATAACCGCAAAGATATATTTAAGAAATAGACACAACACAGAGATCAAAAAATAGTCTTCTCATGTAATTATAATAGATTCCACTTACAGAATACTTATCAGCCAATGCACATAGCCAGTATTGTCTGCACATAGCAGGACTCAGGGTCTCTGTGCACACAACCAACAGGAGCCCTTACCCAGACAATCGACGCAACCGATTCGTAGTTCGTAAATCAATTCTATCTCTATTCTCTTCTTCTTCTTCTTCTCTAGACTCAATTTACTCATCTATTTATATCATGCTTAGCCTGTGCTATTCTATGATCCACAAACTGTGGTTTACGGACCCTAGGTCTACCCTTTTGACCCATTACAAGGATTGGGGGTTTTGACCCATCCCACCCCCCTGCGCTAGACTAAACTATTGCAAGATATTGCAAAATTTGGACAAAAATGAGGCTAGGAGACCATGTTCCAAAAATCATTAAAAGTGTAAAAATTATCATTACAAGGATTTAATATATAGACAACAAACTAAATAATATATTATGGATTATGAGAAAATATGAGATTTAATATATACACACAAAACTAAATGTGATGGAGATTTAATTTATGTTTGAAATGTGGATTATCATTAAAAGTGTAAGTATTATGGTTACAAGGATTTAATATATAGACACCAAAATAAATGTCCTCAAATGGGAGGTAATATATTATGGATTATGAGATTTAATATATAGACACCAAACTAAATGTAGTGGAGATTTTATTCACGTTTGAAATGTGAATTATCATTAAAAGAATAAACATTATTATTACAATGATTTAATATATAGACACGAAACTAAATTTCCTGAAATCCGAGGTAATATATTATGGATTATGAGGAAATATGAGAAAAATTGAAATAACATAATAATATATTATTGATTATGAGGAAATATGAGAGAAGTTGAAATAAAACAATGATAAAAACAAAATGTCCTATTATGAGAACCAATTTTAATGTCCTTAAAATTATACTGAAACTTTGCTAGTAAGAGAACCGATTTTAATATATTTATAAGTATATTAGTACGTGGTAATATATTATGGACTATGAGGACCAATTTTGATATGATTTTAATACACTTATAAGTGTTACACCATTTTTTTGGTCATCTAACCTATTATCGTTAGATGAACCCAAGTACATCATGTAAGACCAATTTTACCCTAAGTAAAATTTCTTTCACCATGTGAAATATCATTTGTCTATATTTCCTGGTCATATTTAACCCAAAACAAGGAAATTAATTAAATAAATCATTATTTATTTAATTATTTCCTAAGAATAAGTTATTTAAATCATTACTTAAATAATATTCTAGTTAAATTTGACTAAATCATTTTTAATTAATTAAATAAATCATTATTTATTTAATTATATTCCCACCATCTCCCTAAAATAATAAATAAATCATTTATTTATTTATTGTTTATAAATAAAGGGATTTCCCAAGTCAAAAATCCTTTTCCCTCCAACAAATATAATAAAATATTCCTAAAGGGTGATTCTAGAATTCAATTAATAATATTTTATTCATGCACTGAGTTCTAGAACGCCCCAATATTTTGTTATAAATAGAAGGGATTTCCCCATTCATTAGTCACCTTCATTGCATTAGATCACTTTGGATCTACTCTTGGCCACCTTTTCCATTTTTTTGCCTTGTGAGCTCCCATTGAGTTCTATGTTTGTCTGGGTTTTCCACACCAACTAGAGAGAGAGATTTTAGATATGAAATGCTGAGGACTTTCAAGAACCCATCCCATTGAGGAGAATTGGAAAACACCTTTCTTGTTTTCCTCTCAGGTGCCCCATTTTTCAATATAATATAAAAAATTATTTTAAATACATTGTTCTTTTCTTGTCTATTGGATGCAAGGAGCCGTATTGTATTTTAACTACTTAATGTCTTTTATGCTTAGATCTGGAATTGTGCATCATTATTTGGATCACCTCACTCCAGATTTAAAGATATTTTGCAGCCATAATCGATGTTAGGGATATTTGTTATGCATAGATAAAGTGATATTTTACGACGAAAGATTCATACTAACACACCGGGGGCACCTCATGCTGCTGACGGTATTGTTAGAGCTCTCTCTCATCCATCCGCTCAACCTCCCATGAAATATGGTTTTCCTGGGGGAGGGGGAACCTCCTCCTGCACTTCTCCCCCTCCCAGTAGCATGCATCCAAGATCCAGCATGCCTCCTCTTTCTACCTACCCT
This sequence comes from Pinus albicaulis, assembly GCA_034641835.2. Classification (NCBI taxonomy): domain Eukaryota; kingdom Viridiplantae; phylum Streptophyta; class Pinopsida; order Pinales; family Pinaceae; genus Pinus; species Pinus albicaulis. The sequence goes on along the minus strand of CM076583.1, from coordinate 1,156,408,507 downwards.
CCAGTTTACCACACTGTTACCCAACCTCATTCTCATCCATATCCATAGCCTAGTGCTCCAACTCCTCCAGCATTCGCACCCCTGCCTCCCTTGTCTTCTCAACCCCGCAACAGCAGTCACCGTCCCCTCAAGAGTAGGTGGATGCATAGTAGGGATTTGTGGCTACCCAACCACCTCACGAACCAGTCACCACTCAACCTCCTCCATCTGGTACCTTTGATTACCAGATCCTCATGATGAACTCTAACCAACCTATCACCGTCGACCTCAACCTTCAAACTCATTCCTGTCCGTACCCTCAACTTCTTGCTTCTTCTATCCCTGAGTCACCTTCTTCAGGTTCTATAGAGCCTCTTTCGACACTTGATGGTCCCTTGCATATCCCTCAGCCCAAAGCTGAGGTTCATACCACGATTCCTAAGGGACCCTTACACCGAAATATTGCTTCTGACTGAGCTACCCATTCATATAGCATAGTAGATGAGCTGGCCCAATATCCTACTTCCATTTCAACACTGGAACTCCTCCAGTTGTGCCCCTCTCAAAGAAAATCTCTACTATCTGACCTGGGTGTTGTAGATCCCGCAGATGACCAATTGATTGTTTTCAACGCCCATCAGTCAGAGTCTCCTCCTCTTCCTGCTTCCGTAGATTTCCAAATCCCAGTCAAAATCTGGAATGCTAACATTTCCCTATGCATCATTGATGAGGGGGCATCCACCTGTGTGATGTCCACTTCAGTTTGGAAACAACTCAGATCTCCTAAGTTGGCCCCTCCCATGATCACTCTTCGAGCATGGGATGGCCACGCCTCCCGGCCCATTGCCCTTTACCGCAACTCTACTATCGCTCTTGTGGGAAAGATTGTTTGCGTTGACATTGACATCATCGACGCCCCTCTTGATTATAACATTCTTTTGAGGCGTAGCTACACCTATGCCATGTCTGCTGTCCCATCCGCAGTCCATCGCAAGATTTTTTTCCCTCATAAAGGAAAGATAGTCACCATTGACCAGTTGACATATCATGAGCCAAAATATCAGCCCTCCCCTGAGTCGACCATCTCTTCTATAGCCAATATGCAAACCGTCGATTCTTTGAATAGTGTCTCCCCCGGCGTCTACAAAGACTCCTCCTTACTTGGAACTTTCCCTGGTATTCCTCCTCCTCCCGTCTCTAATCCCAGCTTAGCGAATGTTTGCATGATGCAATCGTCTCAGGCTGACCTTAAATGGCCTGCTTCGGCTAGTCAGCAACCTCAAACTCAACCTCGCCCGCCGCCACCTGCTCCTAGCCCTTCACCTCAGCAAGCCAGACCTCTTCCTTCTGGCCCTTCTCCTACAGCTGATACCCATGCACGCCTCTATCCTCCTGGGTCGGTTCCACCAAGTCTCAACCATCTTGGAGGTGTCCCTCCTGGCCATTACCCCACTGGTCAGATAACTTTCCTTGCTCCCCCTCTCGGAGTCTCTTCGGTTCCCATCATGGCCACCCCCTCCCTCCCCAATTTGACCCTGAGCATTCCCGTCTTGTACCTTGACCCTCCAACCACTACCCCACCTAGTCAACCCAAACCTTATCTTGCTTTGACCATGGTTCAATCGGTCCCCATGACTTCTCCTACTGCAACAGTACCTCAGTCACCTCCACAAGAACCATCTCCTGTTGCGACCGTTTCGGGTAAGAAGGGAAAACCTTGCAAGGGGGAATAAAAGGACAAGGTTGCCCTGACAAACCCTGCCCCTCCTTGGCCTCCAAAGCATACCATCTAGTGTGCCTTGTGTGATGTTTTCGGTCACACCACCCGTACCTATCTTGAATTGCCTCATCTCAAGCCCTTAGTTACTGTCGCGTGTTGGGAAAAATACTAAGAGGGGGGATTGAATCAGTATTTAGTGCAGACTGAAATTTTTTTACTTTTTCATGCTCTAAAACCCATACGCTACTTTACTGAACCCAACTCGCGTATACTCGCAGATATCCTGAAGAAAAATCGCGTATGTACATAGATATTATTATGCATTTAATTCTTTACGTAGATCATTGCATCATTCATTCATCAGATGTTTTAGTAAGCAGTAAACATGTGTAATAATAATAGAATAAACCATCACACATAAGCAACACACATGAACACCAGGATTTAAGGTGGAAACCCAATATGGGAGAAAAACACCACTGCCGTCATCTCAGTCTTCAATATTTTATTATAAGGAAAACATCTTATAGCCATGTACCGGCACAGACTCATACCAGCATGCAGGCACCCACTTGTAGAAGGCCACAACCTTCTCTCATTTACCAGCCTCTCCTGGAAGGGAGCCACAACCCCCTACTCTCGTTTACTAGCCTCTCCTGGAAGGGAGCCAAAACCCCCTGCTCTCGTTTACCAGCCACCACTAGAAGGGAGCTACATCCCCCTCACTGAATGCTTCGACCCTCAGCACCACCATGGACCATGTTTCATCAATTTTCATACTGGATCCATCATCTTCCATAAAACATACCTTGTAGGCCACTTTTCATCAGATTTTCAGATTGGACCACTCCACACATTTAAGCTCATCATACATCAAACTGAAACTTATATCTCCATCAATTCATTCATTTAATCATCAACCAATTAACCAACAACTTGATTTTCAATTAACATAATCAACAACATATTCAATATTCAAACAACCCAGATCTGTATGAGTACATCACTGAAAGATAGCAGTAAACTAGCAAAACAGATCAGACATATCATTCCACTTACTTCAGCAAACCCTAGATATCATATGCGCTTTTACTTCACTGTACCTACGTATATACACGCTTTCATTAACACCAACCCGCGTATACTTCTGTGCATTCTTTAGAAAACCCTCGCTGCCCATACGCGCTTTTCATGAAGTGGATCTGCGTATATAGGCGCCTTTGATGAAATGAACCTGCGTATAGATCTTCAGACATTTCTGGATTGTGCAGCTCTTTAGATCAGATAAACAATTCAGATCTCATCCTCTTCTTCAGCAGAGATTCGCCAGACCACAGATCTAAACATTCCATAAGCAGATCTAGAAAATACGATAGTCATTTCAGATCTAGAGATCCCTCTTCATCATTTTCTTCATCCATCATTGTATATATAGGTCCATTTCAGATTTATCAATGAAGAACAGAGTTCATCCATATAGATATTCCTTAGACAAATTTTATCCATCAACAACCCTTGCACTTGCACACCTTGCACTATGATCTTCTTCTCCTTAAATAGATTTAGCTTTCACCAATACCATGGGCTAAAACCACACCACTTCCAATGGTATTCTTGGACGGGATCAAATAAATAATCCAGCGCTCAATACTATGGGCCAAAAACATGGTTAAGTCCCCTGGTTTTATAAAATTAGAGCGCAAATTTCCATACGCGACTTGGCACATACTTTTCTGCGTGCATACACTACTTCTCCTTAAAAAACCCGTGTATGCCTTGTGACATACCATTTTCATCATTGTTCTGGCATTTACTGGAATTCCTTTATTTTGTTACTTCTGAGCTGATCTGTAGATACATCATCCTTACATATGTAACACATAGGTTGCTTATCATAGGAAACTCATCAAGTAGGTTTCCATCAAGGACAACTTCATCAAGTAGGTTTCCATCCAAAGACAACAGTCATCAAGTAGGTTGCCAATCAAGAAACACTTCATCTAGTAGGTTGCCACATCGAGGACAACACATTGCATCATATTTCCAGCACTCTTACTTCATCAATTAGGTTTCCATCAAGGACAACACATGCCAACATATTGCCAAAAATCTCATTTCATCAAGTAGTTTGCCATCAAGGACAACACATTGCCAACAATCTCCCCCTTTGGACTTGATGGCAACTATGATGGTGTTTGATCACCATAACAGATATATACATTGATAATAACGATTATGCAAACACAATGATACTCTCCCCTTATTCAAACACCATGATACTCTCCCCCTTTGACATCAAGGGTAAAGGGTGGATATAAACAATGATACTCTCCCCTTATTCAAACACCATGATACTCTCCCCCTTTGACATCAAGGGCAACGGGCGGATCAACACCAGCATAAGGTTTTTCTTCCCTTGTAGAAAGAAGAGCTCTGTAGATTTGATGTGCACTGAAGTTACCATGCTCCCCCTGAGTTCATGCTAAATCTTCAACACATATTTTTCAATGCAGTACATGACTCTATGACCTTTCCTATCACCAAAGACTCATACTTACATCAGTGATCCAACCAAGTGGATTTACATATATGACTCAAGTACCCAACCAAGTGGGTTTACATATTTTGACTCATCTACCCAACCAAGTGGGTTTACAAATTTGAACAAGTCCTTTCATGACTGAATATTACAATTTACATCATGTGTCTCAACATGACCTTTTCATCAAATTACAAATATGAATTTTACAATCAAGACCAAAGATTCTCAAACATGAAATCAGATCACAGCAAATAAAGAGAATGCCAACAATGCATCCTTTCCTCATGACCAATGCTCCCCCTTAGCCTGTGCATCCTGAACACCTTCAACAGCAAATCATCAATGCATCTTCATCAAAAACATCAGAAATATAATTATGAGAACTAGAACACCACCAGAGATACCAAAAAATATTACAGTTGTGCTGAAGAATGTTGACCCCAAGTAAAAATTGTCAGCAACTAACCATACGCGGTTTTATTTGTATAAAATCGCATATATACATGACTGTCTTTCAGGAAACCCGCGTATCCAATTTAATCTTCTGAATTTAAGCCGTTCTGATTTTTTGCATGGCAGAGACTACTCCTAGCTTCTGTCTGAGATATTCGAATGCTTCTCTGGGATATATGAGAGAAGAAAGATAGGACAATGTAGCTATGTTTTCAAGTGTCATCCAAAATTTGTAGCATAAGAACATTAGTAACCAAGCCTTCAGATTCTTTGCAGCATCATATTCTTCCCAAGAGGAATCATCATACCAGAACAACTTCTTCAATAGACAATATGTGTCAAGCAATCATCCATGTGATCTGATATCACCAAGATCTTCAAAATTCATAATCATGATGTGACATGTGTAGAAATTATGTATGAAAGGTCTCATCCATAGTAACAAACTCTGCATGATATATTCTTATCTCTGAATCATAAAACTTCCAACTCATCCATGTGTGAGAACAAAAGATACTCTTCAGCAAAAAGCAAATAGGGCTCATCCGTTATATCATCATAAGAAACCATGTATCATGTCATCATCATTTGAGAACTAAGGAATAAACAGATACAATTCCAACAATGCAATCATTAGTAGTTAGACTGATGGTCCCCCTGAACCTGTGCTCCTGTTCTTGAGTCATCTCACTGTTTTCCTTAACAGAAAAGCATACGCTTCTGTCTCCAAAGTAACTCGCATGTATACATGGCTTTAGTTCATGAAACCCGCGTATGGAAAGTGAAATACTGAAAATTTCACAACCTCATCTCCCCCTGAACTTGTACCACCTGTACCTGTCTTCTTCACATCAGATGCACTGTCAGAAATAAACATAACCAGAATTACCAAACCAACCATGGGAATCACCATACATTGCTCCCCTTGTGATGATACATTACTGATTCCTATAACGTATCTCACATCATTCCTGCAGTCATTATGAGAAGTAAGCTTTAGAAGCGGATGACTGCAATAGGGTCAATATTCCCTATGTTTCTAACCGTTCCTCCTTCCTTTTCCAGCTTTGCTTGAAATTTCTTTTAGTGTGCTGAAAATTCTCCAATTTCTCAGATCTGTTCATCCTGCATTCTTTTTCTATATGTCCATACTTGTTACAAGAATAACATCTTATGTGACTAGAAAAGTAAGCATAAGGATCATAGTATGTTTTTATATTCTTTCTTCTATTGCAATCTGTTGCTTTATGACCATACTTGCTGCATGAAAAACAATATCCCTTAAAGAAACCAGAGTACCTTTCTAAGTAGAATCTGTTTGTTTGTGACTGAAACAATCTGCTTCTACAATTGGCTGCAACATGCCCATAATTGTGACATTTAAAGCACTCAACATTATTGATCAAAGGAGGGAATGATTTATTTTGAGAGTTCATGATTGTTGATTGATATTTTTCTTCTTTCAGCACTTCAGGTTTTGCATTGATATCTTTTGAATCTTTAGCACTTCCTTGTGAACTAGATTCTCCTTTAACGGTTTCATGAAAACCAAGACCAAATTTAATAGAAGGAGACCTTTGACTACTAATAATATTATCCAGAATCTTAGTGCTATCTTGAAACCTCAAGAGTTTATCCTTTTCTTCTAATTTACCTTTTAAAATGTTTACCTCAACCTCCAAATTTTGGCATTGCTTCTTCATACATTCTTCTTTCCTTATTCCTTCTTCTACTTGATCATTCAATTTTAAAATTTCTTCCTTCAATCCATTTTCTTGTTCTTCAAAAGTTTGTAAAAGTTCTTCATTCTCCTTATTAACTTTTCCAAATCTTCTTTGAGGGAGATGATTTCTGCTTCAAGTCCTTTTTCTTCAAATGATTGTTGAAGTTCTTCATTCTTCTTATTTGATGCTTCGAGATTTTCCTTCAGAGAGATGATTTCTGCTTCAAATCATTTTTCTTCAAATGATTGTAGAAGTTCTTCATTCTTCTTATTTGATGCTTCGAGATCTGCCTTCAGAGAGATGATTTATGCTTCAAGTATTTCACTTCGATTGGTTACATTATCGTACAACCTTTGATACTTGTCTATTTGTCCATTCAGTCTAGAGATCATATCCTTGTAGATAGATTCTCTCTTATTAAATAATATTTTTTGATCTTCAACTTGGATCTTGAGAAATGTTTCTTGATCCACAATATTACTTTCACTATCTTCACCATTGCATGCATAAGAAAATAAATCCCAAGAACAACAATCACTACCTGTTTCATCTTCTTCATTTTCTGCAACACATGTTTTCTGAGATATCTCCTTTCTTTGAGTAGCCTTCTTCTTTTGCTTCTTTCCCATTGTGACGGATCTCCTTCAAGTGATCAAGCTCCTTCAGAAGGACCTGCTCTGATACCAATTGTTGGGAAAAATACTAAGAAGGGGGGGTGAATCAGTATTTAGTGCCGACTGAAATTTTTTTACTTTTTCATGCTCTAAAACCCATACGCTACTTTATTGAACCCAACTCGCGTATACACGCAGATATCCTGAAGAAAAATCGCGTATGTATAGAGATCTTATTATGAATTTAATTCTTTACTTAGATCATTGCATCATTCATTCATCAGATGTTTTAGTAAGCAGTAAACATGTGCAGTAATAACAGAATAAACCATCACACATAAGCAACACACATGAACACCAGGATTTCAGGTGGAAACCCAATACAGGAGAAAACCACCACTACCGTCGTCTCAGTCTTCAATATTTTATTATAAAGAAAACAACTTACAACCATGTAATGGCGCAAACTCATACCAACATGCAGACACCCACTTGCAGAAAGCCACAACCTTCTCTCGTTTACCAGCCTCTCCTGGAAGGGAGCCACAACCCCTTGCTCTCATTTACCATCCTCTCTTGGAAGGGAGCCACAACCCCCTACTCTAGTTTACTAGCCACCACTGGAAGGGAGCTACAACCCCCTCACTGAAGGCTTCGACCCTCAGCACCACCATGGACCACATTTCATCAATATTCATACTGGATCCATCATCTTCCATACAACATACCTTGTAGGCCACTTTTCATCAGATTTTCAGACGGGACCCACTCCACACATTTAAGCTCATCATACATCAAACTGAAACTTATATCTCCATCAATTCATTCATTTAATCATCAACCAATCAACCAACAACTTGATTTTCAATTAACATAATCAGCAACATATTCAATATTCAAACAACCCATATCTGTATGAATACATCATTGATAGATAGCAGTAAACTAGCAAAACAGATCAAACATATCATTCCACTTACTTCACAAACCCTAGATATCATACATGCTTTTACTTCACTGTACCTGCGTATATACATGCTTTTATGAACACCAACTCGCGTATACTTCTGTGCATTCTTCAAAAAACCCTCACTACCCATACGCGCTTTTCATGAAGCAGATCCACATATATACGCGCCTTTGATGAAATGAACCTACGTATAGATCTTCAGACATTTCAGGATTTTGCAGCTCTTCAGATCAGATAAACAATTTAGATCTCATCCTCTTCTTTAGCAGAGATTCGCCAGACCACAAATCTAAACACTCCATAAGAAGATCTAGAAAATACAATAGTCATTTCAGATCTAGAGATCCCTCTTCATCATTTTCTTCATCCATCATTGTATATATAGGTGCATTTCAGATTTATCAATCAAGAATGGAGTTCATCCATACAGATATTCCTTAGACAGATTTTATCCATCAAAAACCCTTGCACTTGCACACCTTGCACTATGATCTTCTTCTCCTTAAATAGATTTAGCTTTTACCAATACCATGAGCCAAAACTACACCACTTCCAATGGTATTCATGGACGGGATCAAATAAATAATCCATTGCTCAATACTATGGGCCAAAACCATGGTTAAGTCCCCTGGTTTTATAAAATTAGAGCGCAATTTTGCATACGTGACTTGGCACATACTTTTCCGCATGCATACGCTACTTCTCCTTAACAAACCTGTGTATGCCTTGTGACATACCATTTTCATCATTGTTCTGGCATTTACTGGAATTCCTTTCTTTTGTTACTTCTGAGCTGATCTGTAGATACATCATCCTTCCTTATTTAACACAAGATACATCATCCTTACATATGTAACACATAGGTTGCTTATCATAGGCAACTCATCAAGTAGGTTTCCATCAAGGACAACTTCATCAAGTAGGTTGCCAATCAAGAACCACTTCAGCTAGTAGGTTGCCATCAAGGACAACACATTGCCAACATCACATTCCTTGAGTCCACGGTCCCGTAAGCCTTTGTTCCTTCCGCGACCATGACCAAGAACCCCAAGACTATTCACACCAACCACCCCTGTGCTTTGTGTGATCTCCATGGCCATTACACCCACCTTTGTCACCACCTCGAGGACTTCCGCAACTCTCTAGTTGTTGTCTGCCAATTCGAGGCTAAGCGCAAGGAGTCCACCTCTCTCCTATTTGCGCGTTTTGCTTCGGCATAGCTACCAAACATGACTGCTCCCATTAACATTCCCCCTCCTAATTTCAAGATGACGGAGCCTTCGTCTGCCATTTTTTACCTATCATCATCCATGAGACCCTCGAGGAACATTCCCTCTGAATCCTCCCCTGTTGTTTCGCTTGACCTTCCTTTAGCGATCACCATAGGCTCAACATCACTAGATCCTTTATTTGCTTACTCTTCGGTCACTTCTGCTAATGATGGGCATGTGAACCTCTCTTCTCATGATGATGAGTTAGGTAGCTTCGCCGTGTCAGGTGGTCTTTCTTCCACCAGTCACCCCATATTCTATCACGATGATGACATTATGGAAGGAATCATCTTCCCTGAATTTCTCTATTCCCCCTTACATCGACACCATGCATTTGAACCACATACACCTTGTGGCCATTACATTGAAACGCAATGTTTGGGTAAGGGGGCAGCCATATTTGAGAGACTAGGAGAATTAATTCTCCATAACTCTCCTAGTGTATATGGTCATGTCAACTTTAGTACCATTATTCTTCCACACTTAGAAGAACCTCTAGAGTCCCATACCACTTCAGATCACTCTCGGGATGATACCCCTTATCGTTCCTTCATTTTACATTCGCAACCCAGTATTTTAGACATTTTTGACCAACCTATAGGTTTTCCAGGAGAGCACCAGTTCATTATCTCCAAATCCTCTCTTTGGGATAGTGACACTAGGTATTCCAACCCAAAAAATTATAGCCCATTTGATTCATATATGTTGTAGTAAAAGAGATTGGCAATCCTCCATTTCCTTTCTCAAGCTGCATAACCATGAAGAAAACAAATGGCGCACCACATCATTAAAATGTGTTTAGATCCCCCTTTTTCCTAAAAACATTTTGGCATGACCACAACATGCTTGGGGGCACCTAGGCCCCTCAACCATACAAATCCCAGATCTCAGCCAAAAACAACACTGAAACCCCCTTTCTCTGACAGGTCGCACTTTTCAGGTCATTTCCTGGGACAGGTCACAGTTTGCTGCCCAGTACCTGCTACCCAAGTCGCAGCACAGAAACCAAAAAGTGCGACTTGGCCTGTTCATGAGCTCTAGGTACCTGTTAGTTTTTAGTACCTTGATACTTCACTAGAACCCATTGTGTCCATGAAGTGTCTATTCACCTCTCCTCCAAATCGAATTTACTCACTTACAACACTTGTATTGGGGGCACCACTTTGCCTCCTTACTTGTCCTTGTTCGTGTTGATTTTCGTCATGAGATACCCTATTGTACTCATGTTTTTATGGTCCCCCATTGGACCTTTACCATGTGGCAGCACCATCGATTCACCCTTGTTTAGAGCATCTGAGTTGAGTCATCATCACATTCATGGAATCTATCCCGAGTCCCTTTGTATCCCACTATAGCCCTCCATCCTTCATTGCTCAGTCCCTCTCTCGTGTCGCACATTCTAGCCTTCAGTCCCACTGTCCCCTATCCCTCATGATATAGTGTCAGTCGTTTCCAAGCCATTCATGCCCTTTATGCTCTAACAAGGGAAGTCGTCCATCCGCTACTTAGTATCCCCCGTTTCATCATCGTCATTAGTGTCCGTCTGTTAGTCGCTCTACTAATTTCTCCCGTGCCTTAGTTAGGGTTCCCTTATCACCTCACCTATGCTAGACCTACTTCTGTCGACATCAGCTCATTTACTCTAGAAGCCAGGTCTAGGGGGCAGTGTACCTTGGTTCGAGCTCTTCTCAACATGATCGTGATCTATACACCTGATGGTCTAGTGATGCAGCAACAGCTATTGATGATTCCCACGCATGTGTGAGATGTATCAACCCTCATGAGGGGGTGGCCCTGCAGGTAGCCCCCCACATGCTCGGATGACTTCTTCAATTCCGCCCTTGATGCAGCTCCTCTCATTTGATGATATCGGCCTCAAATGCTTGTAGCGCCTCTTCAATTTGCATGTATTAGTTAGATTTTGCGAGCCCTTCCCCGTGTGTAGGGGGAATTTGGGTGTATTTGTATCTCATGTACTAAAATATTCTTGTATAAGCCTTGACGGTTATTCAAGGCATCACATGTAAGTGGGATTCATCATTTTATTTATCTGGCTCATGTTTAGGCCAACACATGCTTCCTTATTGCGTTCTATGGTTTTCCGGGTGCCTTATTATTTGTACTATTGTCTCGGCGGGCATAGGTATGCCTCCCCCGCCGCCTTTAACACTGGTACCACTTCATCAACTAGAGACTTGTTGCACTTGTAAGTCTCGTCTCCTTAGGGTCTAGTCCTTTAGCACATTAGACTACCTTACATTTCTCTCTCTCACTCCCCTTTTCATGCCTAGTGATTGAGTTCTTACAACATACTTCGGTCATACGATTTTCTCCTAACACTCGTACATTGGGGGGCAATCTGTTACACCATTTTTTTGTTCATATAACCTATTATCATTAGATGAACCCAAGTACACCATGTAAGACCAATTTTACCCTAAGAAAAATTGCTTTCACCATGTGAAATAACATTTGTCTATATTTCCTAGTCATATTTAACCCAAAACAAGGAAATTAATTAAATAAATCATTATTTATTTAATTATATTCCCACCATCTCCCTAAAATAATAAATAAATCATTTATTTATTTATTGTTTATAAATAAAGGAATTGACCCAAGTCAAAAATCCTTTTCCCTCCAACAAATATAATAAAATATTCCTAAAGGGTGATTCTACAATTTGATTAATAATATTTTATTCATGCACTGAGTTCTAGAAGGCCCCAATATTTTGTTATAAATAGAAGGTTTTTCCCCATTCATTAGTCACCTTCATTGCATTAGATCACTCTGGATCTACTCTTGGTCACCTTTTCCATTTTTTTCCTTGTGAGCTCCCATTGAGTTCTATGTTTGTTTGGGTTTTCCACACCAACTAGAGAGAGAGATTTTAGATCTGAAACACTGAGGAATTTCAAGAACCCATCCCATTGAGGAGAATCGGGAAAAACCTTTCTTTTTTTCCTCTCAGGTGCCCCATTTTTCAATATAATATAAAAAATTCTTTTAAATACATTATTCTTGTCTTGTCTATTGGATGCATGGAGCCATATTGTATTTTATCTGCTTAATGTCTTTTATGCTTAGATCTGGATTTGTGCAGCATTATTTGGATCACATCACTACAGATTTAAAGATATTTTGCAGCCATAATCGATGTTAGGGCTATTTTTTATGCGTAGCTAAAGTGATCTTTTACAACGAAAGATTCATACTAACAATAAGTATACTAGTAGATGGTAATATATTATGCACTATGAGGAACAATTTTAATATACTTATAAGTATACTAGTAGATGGTAATATATTATGCACTATGAGAAAATATGAGAGAAGTTGAAATAAGACAATGACAAAAACCAAATGTCTTAGTAAGCAGACCAATTTATATGCTTATAAGTATACTAGTAGATTTAATTGAAATTAACTCTTTAGGGGTTTAGAATGTAAATTGAAATAATTTGAGAGAATATGTTGCCATTGCTCAAATAATTTGAATATATTTTCATTGTTCAAATAATTATAGTGATAAAGAAATATGTTTTTTAGTATGGAATTTAGGTGTGTTACAAATTATATGATATATGTAGGTTAAAATGTGAGGCCTAAGGATTAAAATGCTGGGCTCTTGAAATTTAATTTTTTTTGGGTGTAATGTAATATAGAACATATAGAAGGTAAACTCTCATATCGTATAATGCACTTGTTGGAAGAAGAAAAAAGGGCTAAGAAACATAATTGTAACTTGTTATAAAATAAATTAATAGAAAATTGTTATAAAATTGAATATGGGACCATAAGTATATTCATCCATTAGATATACCATCCATAAAAATTTTAATAGATAATTAAATACTTTGAATTTGGTGACAAAATTATACAAAATATGGGATACTGATAGTTATACCAAAAAGAGTAAAATTTCTTGTTTAAATTTAACAATTGCACCAAGAAAATAAGGAAAAAAATATCACTACATATACAAATCAAAAGAGAATGCTATATTGTTATATCGTAGATGTAATTATTAATACATAAGTGTCCTCAGACACGTAATTTTATTGATAATGGAAAATAAATTACATAAAAATTGATAGAGTTTACAAACGTAAACGTCCACTAAAATGCAATTAGGAAACTAATGTATTTACAAGCTATATGTCCTAACTTAATTTAGTTACGGACCACTTGATAAAACAAAAAGTGTCCATTTACAATAAATGATCTTCTATCCAATCTACTAACTTTATTCCTGTTTTAGAGCCTAAGATACAACTCTATTCTAGAGTCCTATCTTTTCTAACAATATTCTATTTTTAAATGCATATAATATTTATTAAATATGCTAATTTAATAAATATTTTATCCTAACTTTACATTATGATATTTGGATCATCTAACATTCCCCCCATGATCCAAATATACTTTACAATATATACCAATTTCATCCCTAAACATAGAAAAATTTATTCTGCTAAGAGGTTTGGTGAAGATATCGGAGGTACGATATTCTAAAGGACAATAAATCGGCTTGATGACATCCTTTGGAATGAGTGATCTGATATGATGATACTTGGTGTCCACGTGCTTTGTCTTTGAATGAAAAACTTGATCCTTGGCAAGCTTTATTACTGACTGGTTGTCGATGAATAACGAAGTAGCTTCTACTGGAGGAATTCCCAAATCCTATAAAACTCTACGCAACCAAACAATCTCACATGCTGCTTCCCATGCTGATATGTACTCTGCTTCTGTTGAAGAAGTGTCCACTGTAGGTTGCTTATTGCAACTCTAGGACACTTCAACTGACCCCATGTTCATTAAATAACCTGAGGTTGATGCCCTATCATCAATACTGCCAACAAATTCGACATTAGAAAATCCACCAATTACAAAAATTTTAGTCTTTTTGTAAAGAAGACCAAAATATTTTGTTCCTTGGATATAACAAAGAACTCTTTTGGCTGCATTCCAGTGGTTGTATCATGGTTCCTGCATAAAGTGGGAAATAATACTAACGGCATAAGAAAGATCTGGTTGAGTAGTTTTCAGATAAATCAGGCTACCAATCAACTGTCGATAAGTACTACTATCCACCATTTCCCCCCCCTTCAAATTTTGAAAGTTTCAAGTTTTTTTCCATAGGGGTAAGAACAAGATTGCAATCCTGCATTCGAAATCATTGAAGAATTTATGTTGGATACTTAATCTGAGAAATGAAGATATGATTTGGACATTGGAATACTTCAACCCCAAGATAGTAATGAAGTAGTCCCAAATGTGTCATCTTAAAACCTGTATGTAGCTCCTTTTTCACCTGTACAATGTGATCATCATTGTTGCCAGTGATAATCAAATCATCTACATACATAACTAGAATCACCAGATTTTTACCCTGTTGGCATACATACAAGGTATCGTCAAATTCACTTCATTGAAAACCAACTTTCCGAAGGTTTTCATCCATTTTGGCATACCAAGCTCGAGGAGCTTGTTTTAACCCATATAAAGCCTTTATCAGTTTGCAGACTTTATGTTCATGTCCTTGAATTTCAAAACCTGGTGGTTGTTTCATGTACACGTCTTCCTGTAAATCTCCTTTAAGGAAAGCACTTTTTACATCCATCTGATGAACTTTCCATCCTTGTTGAGCTGCTAAGGGAAGTGTGAGTCAGATGGTGTTCCATTTAGCAGTAGGAACAAATGTTTCCTCATAATATGTCACTTCCTACTGTGAAAATCCCTTAGCAACAAGTCTTGCTTTATACTTGTCAATATTTCCATTTTTCTTGTAGTTAATTCAGTAAACCCATTTGTAGTTAATGGGTTTAACATTTTGGGGAAAATCAACAAGTTTCCAAGTGTTGTTGTCAAGAACAACTTGGTATTCATCAACCATATCCTGTTGCCATTATTTATTTTTTATTGTCTCTTGATAAGTAGAAGGTTCAGTAAAATCATTTTCTATCAAGGAAACATTTCCTTCATTTCTTTGTGATCCCCTTGTTCCTCTTTTATTCTGTTTATTAGGTCTTACATATTTCAAAAGTTGAACTGCCCATTTTGGCAATTGATGTTCACTGGTTTGAGATTGTGAAAAATAACCATCATTGAAAAGAGGTTTGATGTAAACTGAGGTTTTTTGATCAACCACAGGTTCTCAGGGTGGAGAGTCATTTTCAGAAGAACTGTTGTTGCTAGGAGAGTTGGATGAACTACTAGAAGACCCCAATGGTGCTGGTGAAGAAGACGGACTGGATGAATCATTTTCATATGAAGGAAACTCAACTTCATACCAATTTTGTGAATTTGGTTGACTTTGGAGATTTCCATTTCTTTTATCACCTTTTGTTTCTAACTTTTAAAGAAGAGTTGCTACTTTTTCAGCACTTTTACTTTCATTTCATCAAAAATCGCATCTCTTCTTACAACAAATTTACCATTCGACAAAATTTGGTACCCTTTCTTCTCATCAGAATACCCAATCATTGAGCACTTCAAGCTTCATGATTCAAGCTTAGTTCATTTTTCCTTCGGAACTAAAGCATAACATACTGATCCAAAAACCTTGAGATGTTTAACCCGAGGTTTGAAGCTAAACCATGCTTCATAAGGCATGATTTCGTCTAAAGAAGCAGTGGGAAATTTGTTCCTTAAGTAGACAACGGTATGAATTGCTTCAGCCCAATATATAGGACTTAACTTTTTGAAAGATAACATAGATCTCACGATTCTTAACAAGGTACGGTTCATTCTTTCTACTACTCCATTTTGCTGTGGAGTGTAGAAATTGGTAAGATGTCGTTCTATGCCATTATCCATGCAATACATTTTGAATTCAGTTGAAGTGAATTCTCCATCATTGTTAGTTCTAAGAGTGAAAATCTTCTCCTTTACTTCATTTTCAATAAGCTAACGAAAAGTTTTGAACTTTTCAAATGCTTCTGACTTTTGCTTCAAAAAATATACCCAAGTCATCCTGCTAAAATCATCAACAAAGAGTAAGAAATATCTGCATCCTCCTAGCGAAGTTGGTAAGGGTCCACAAATATCACTTTGAACCAATTGCAAATGCCTGTTTGCATGCCATGAACTTGTGGGAAAAGTCTCTCGATGTTTTTTTCGATAAATAAAAGATTCAAATTTTGCATTTTCCCTTTTTAAGGTCGGAGGTCCCTTACTCGTTCCCTAGTTTTGTAACTGAGAGAGACTATCAAAGTTGATATGGCCATATCTTACATTGCACAATCTGATTGGTGAAATGTATGTACATGCTGCTCCTAAAAAGTTAGAACTTATTGGAATAACTGTCCCTTTAATCCTTAACAATTTTCCATCTTCATAACCTGTCATTACTACTTTCATGTTCTATTTAACTGAGTTAATTTTAACTAAGCCATCTTCCATAATCACCATATGTCCCGCTTCTCAAATTGTGACTAAATATAGAAATTTTTTCTTAAATGTTGGGAGAAACCATACATTTGAAATCATTCTTTCTCCAATGCTAGGTAAAAAAAATTTAACTACTCCTTTTCTAGAAGGAGTATGTTTTGTTTTATCAGCAAGATAGATTGAATTGAGATGGCATTAATGGAAGCTCCAAAAGAAATATCGTCAAAAAGTCATGTGTTGAGTTGCGCCTATCTTCATAATCCATGCATCTTCATAATCACTTCTAAGAAAGATTGAAATGTGTAAGTCTATTGATTCTATGTTGGTGAAGACATATTCTGAACCATCAGGATCATCTTCATCATTTGCAAACTGTGCACAGTTTGGATGAAACTTGGGAACTTTATCAATGGAAGTTCTACAATCTTCTACATAATGGCCAACTTTGTTACATCTCCTACAAACAATTTGACTAAAATCTCTGCCTCTGCCTTGAGACTATCCTCTACCTTGATATTTTCCTCTTCCTCTGCTTTGGCCTCTGTTCTGAGTTTTTCCTCTGCCTTGATTATATCCTTTGCTTTGATTGTTGCCTCTTCCTTGAAAATGGATCCTGCCTAAATTGTAGCCTATGTTTAAATTGTTTCCTCTGCTTTGATTGTGACCACAACCTTGACATTGATTGAAATTTCCTCTTCCTCGGTTTCATGAACTATCAGCTAAGGAGTTACTTGTACTAGCTTTGGTGAAGAAGACATCTTCCCCAATCTGTTTCTTTTTCTGATTTTTTTTTCATGTTGGGCTAACATATCACTCAATTCATCAAAATTTATCTTCTATAACTTTCTAGTGAGTTGCAAAGTTTCCAAAAAATGTGTGTAAGATGATGGAAATTTAGCAATTAAAATTATAGTCAAGAAAATTTCATCAAAATCTTGAAAACCAGCATTTATTATTTCTTGCTTGATGTTTTTAAGCCGTGAAATATATTCAAGAACATCACCACCTTCAATTAATTTCCGTTGAAGCAATTTTAATTGAAAATTAACCTTATTTGATTTATATTTTGTATCAAAGAGATATTTGAATGTACGTAAAGCAGTCCATGCATCTAAGGCATTTTCAATATGTATGTACATTTCATTATTAATTGATGCCTTTATAAGAGCTAACGCCTTGCCATTTTTTACTTCCCATTTTGCAAGTGAAGCTACATCTATTGGTTTATTAGGCTTAATGTTTCCATCACATATTTCATGCCACAATTCATTATATATGATAATTCTTTCAATTAGACGTTTCCATGTCTTATAAGATTTCACCCCTTCTAGCTTATCAGATACAGAGAACAGATTAATTAACTTCGACATGGTAGTGTTGAAGCAGTGCACCAAAAGAATAAAGCACAAGAAAAAATGAGCAACTCGTCACACGAAACACACCACACAAAAAAAAACACACGCCATGCAAAAAAAATGATCTATCGGGGTTTGGTCTTGACCCTCGTATAGTCATTGAAAAAAGGAGAAAAATGGCTGAGCTTTGTACTTGGCTCTAGTCAATTTCTCGTTGAGTGTTTACAATAAAATCCTTTCAAAATTTGATTGCTTAACAATTCCCTTACAAATTTATTCTAAAAAAAAGTCTACCCCCCCCCAAAGTAAAAGGTACTTTGAGTTAAAAATAATAACCCTTATTTCTCCAAAATAAAAAATTCTACTTATTCCTCCAAAAACAATGACAACATTTTTTACTTCACCTTATTTCTCCAAGATAAAAAATAAATGAATTTCAATTGTCTCCCTTATAACTTCAATTACAAAACTTATAACTCCAATTACAAAATTAATTATAAAAAAAATAAGATCCCACTTACATTACAAACATAATTATTGTTATTATTATTATTTTTAAAAGGCCGAATTTATTGTCTCAATCATGTATAAAATGATCCAATGATCCTTTGATTTATGTGCGCTTCCTTTTGACCTGCATTCTCTGTTGAAGATTTCAGTCACTCACATGTTGCTACTCATAATGAGGAACGTTGCTAGACCCTCGGTCTTTGCATTGCGTGTGCTACCACCACAACAAATTCTGAATCCTCAACTTCTATGAATAGATGGGTCATTTTAATCTCCCTTCGTTACATGTTGCTTCGCCAACACCAACCGGAATGGAATGACAATAAAGTAAGGGTAAAAAATGCATAATAGAGCTCAGATAAAGGATTCTTTTTCGGTGTCCAAAAAATATGTGTTATCTCATTAAACTAATTCTATTTTCATTTCAAATGCATAAACCACTATAGCACAAAAATTCACAGGCTTCTTGCTCCATAAAGTTTCCACCTTTTTTGCAATATATCACTTACAATTAATGTGCTTTGCTCATCAAAAGAAGAGAATCTGAAAATTGTATTTACGTTGGATTTATCCTTTTGAGATAACAATAATTGTAACTATGGCCAAATTTGGCACAAAGAAAAAATATCAACATTTTCAATTCGACTTCACTGAAGCTACTTTTTTGGAAGAAAATTCAACTGAAACTGAAGTTGATTTGTTTAGAAACAAATTCAATCGAAACTGAAGCAACTGGTTTTAGAAGGAAATTCAACCAGTTGTTTTATCAAGAAAATTCATACTCCAAAACTAAAACCACTGGTTTTCGCAGGACAAGAGGCAGAGAACAAGAGCTTAAAAAAATTCAAGGACAACGATGAAGATTCATCGAACATCCTTCTTCCTAGACTACTCAATAAAATTATGTCGGATTGTTTGGCCAAAATTCTTTCGAATGTATGGAATTTACAGTGGAATTACACATTGGTGTTTGGTGGAAGCACAAAATTTCATATTTAAAAAAATGAATCAAATAATCTAGAATTCAATAATAATAAAATTTCTTTTCCCTGAAAAAATAAATTTGAAATTTTTTTCATACCAATTCAATTGATGAACAATTTACTGGAGTTTTCAATAGGCTTGTAGAGCTAGAATCTCCTTCTCTCGTCAGCTGTATTAGTGAAGCTCTGATACCACATTAATAAAAAAGTGTCCTCAGACATGTAATTTTATTAATAATGGAAAATAAATTACATAAAAATTGATAGAGTTTACAAACAGAAACTTCCACTAAAATGCAATTAGGAAACTAACCTATTTATAAGTTATATGTCCTAACTTAATTTAGTTATCAACCACTTGATAAAACAACAAGTATCCATTTACAATAAATGATCTTCTATCCAATCTACTAACTTTATTCCTATTTTAGAGCCTAAAATATGACTCTATTCTAGAGTCCTATGTTTTCTAACAATATTCTATTTCTAAATGTCTCTAATATTTATTAAATATTTTAATTTAATAAATATTTTATCCTAACTTTACATTATGATATTTGGATCATCTAACGATTATCGTGTTAAATCTTGTACAAAATATATATAATACATATAAATTTGTTTAGTGTTTAGCCTTGCAATTTCAATAAAACACATACATATTCAAAAAAACACAATAAGAAGGTTACACCCATGTACGAAATTGCTATAAGAAAAATATACGACATCTTTAAACCATTTAGAGTTGGTTGATTATGTAAGTAAAGTATATACAATGGATAAAGATTAATGGAACAAAGCTTCTTGCACGAAGTGTAAGGAAGGTAATATACATTGGTAGTAAATATACTATTCAATGCATATGGTATTGAATTATGCCTAAATTTCAATAGGGAGGATATAAATGATAACCGGAAACTATTATGGATGCAATATTAGGAAAAGAAAAAAATAAAAAGTACACAATGAAGGACTAAGGTAGATTTTTTCTCAACATTCACAATTCAAAATATTCAAAAAAAAAAAAAAAACAAGGGTCGTAACTGAAGAATCTAATGGTATATAAGTTGGAGATTATTTAAATTAGAAACAAATTTATAATTCTTATTATTCTGAAGTATATAGCTGTCTTAAGAAAATATGATGCAAATTTATTTTGTGACTAATTTGGTTATAAAAATTAGTCTATGTGATTTGCCTATTTATTATACCCATGTGTTTAGCAGCATAACTGGCTCTGTAGAAACAATGTTCCGATAGGGGCCGGGCCCGAAGGGCCTAGGCGGGCTCTGTAGCTGGTATTGTAAGTTCTACTTACCAAGAATAGGTTGCATTATAGTCAAGGAATTACCTCATGGAGATGATCCTTTCAATGTTAGTTGCAAGGCCTATGGAGAGAAATTATTTTATTAACGGGGTAGTTGTGATTAAGGGAGGGGAGTGGAACAAATATTATACAAAAAATGATATGAATTATATATTTCCTAAAGAAAAATTAGATGCATGTATTTTATAACACCAAATTGTTATTATATATTTTAATAGGCATTATTAAAAAGTCAAAAAGAGATCTTAGACTAGTAAGATATCCATTAAAAATTGTTGAATTGAAGTAAAAAATAACATAAATGTTATAAGAAATAATATTGTACCACATTAGTACCTATATAAAACAATTAGTTATTAAATACATTATCATAGGTCAAAAGACTCCCATTTTCATTCCTTGTTTGGAATGCCAATCTTAAAATAATAAAGAACTAAAGAGGAAACCATGTTATCATACATAAAATGTAAGGTAAACACTTTGGAACTATATACTTCAGAATGCCTGAAGAAGCCATCTAAGAAAAATGGAGGAATGGGGTAAAGAAGCCACATAAGTACCTATATAAAACAATTAGTTATTAAATACATTATCATAGGCCAAAAAACTCATTTTGATTTTGATTCCTTATTTTGAATGTGAACCTTAAAATGATAAAGAACTAAAGAGGAAACCATATTATCATAAATAAAACGTAAGGTAAGCACGTTGGAACTATCTACTTCATAACGCACGAAGAAGCCATCTACGAACAATGGAGGAATGGCGAAAGGAAGCCAAATGAATTAGCTGTAGTTATAAATGTATCAAAGTAAATGTTTGACTCTCGTATAAATTCTGAGAAGTACTACTATTTTGTTGAGAAATAGGAAAAAGGGGAGAAAAAACTTGTGGATAATCTCATACAAGTAAGATATAAATTGGATTAAAAGGCTTGGGTAAGTAGTGTTGGCTAGTAATTTTTAGAGATGGATATTAAAAAATTTAATGGTGCCATAACTTTACAATCCTTCTTCCATGCAAGGTATGGTTTAGAACAAATTCTATATAGTACGTTAAATATGTAAAAAAAAACGAAGTTATTAACACTAATTGAAAGTTATTAACACTAATTGAGAAGTATGTAAGAAATATATCCATAGGTATAGTCAAATTACAATATGGAAATGTTAAAAGTAAGACTTAAAAGTATTAAATAGAGAATAAAATGTGTTTCTATGTATAAATGATCTACAAATTAACTGATGCACACATCTTCAAAATATGCATTCGATAAATTTTAAATACATGCAACCAAGTAAGAAGGGTTAAACTGTGGATTTAGTAGTGTGCTCTAGGATTCAACATACATAAAATCAAAACATAAAAAATTGAATAATGGAACCATGAATTTTCATTTAAAATAAAGTAGAATCAAATAAATGTTTTACCTCACAAAATTCTCCATAATTATAGAATGAGAAACTCAGTGGTTCTGGGATAAGGGATTTGTCATGTCCCAAATGATTTTTTTATATTTTTTTATCTTGTACTTCTCTTATTTAATGATTGTTATCCCTCCTTTACCATCTTAATCATTTTAATAAACTTCATGTGCTATGGTTCTCTAACCATTACTCACTAAACTCTTACTTATAATATCATAGAAAGTTGGATCCTTACTAGTTGAAGGAGTCTGAATCATTTAATTATACACAATTATAATCCAGGTGGATATCAGTGGCTACCCACCTATTCCATTTGGACCCACACCATTAACTCTTTCAGTTCTTCACTTCTAGCAGCTTACTATTTTTAGCAGGCTTTCGGGTCCTACACTCCCAGATCTGTTTTGGGTCCTTGATGATCCATGTGGATATTGGTGGCCACTGACCTATTCCATTTTAATCCCCAACATGAGTTCTTTCTGTTTTCAAGTTGCATTACAGCTTACTATTTGTAGCAATTTTTCGGGTCCTGAACTTCTACAGCCATTTTGAGGCCCTAAATGATGTTTTTTGGGGCAAATCAAGAGAAACATGGGTTCATGGATTGATGTTTCTCACTCAAAATTTGTAGTCCTCAGATAGGCCTTTCTAATGAGCTATTGAGCGCATCAAATAGAGATTGGATGCCAAATTTCCATCCCCGTGAAGTTGAAACACCAATTTACCCAAACGGGACCCACAGTTTTGGCACTTCACCTCCTAGGGTTAGGTTTTTGGAAGTTTCAGGTTTTACATTGTTTCTCAAAAATAAATAGGCCTTCGAGCCTCATTGTAACAAAATGGAGAGGCTTGTAGTCATCACATCTCTTCTCAGGGATACTCTACCAGTGCCCTCGCCCACTCACTTGTATTATTCTTGTAAGCATGTTTCATTCATTTGCTTTGTAACATAGTTTGGACGCCTATAGCCGCCACATCTCTTCTCAGAAATAAGCATACTAGCACCCTTGCTGTTTATTTATATTATGTCTGTAAGCATACTTCAACCATTTATTATTAATAAAATGAAGCATTATTTCTGCTACATAAATCTGGATTAGTGGTATCAGAGAGGTCTGCTCTTTCTATGTTATTCTTTTCATGTCCCCAACGTGGCTAGGGTATAAGGAGTTCAACCTCGCAAACCTCGGTGACCCCCCATGGCGGAAGGAAAGAAACATGTGGGAGGATGAGATCCTATCAAAATATTGCTCGAGGAGGTCCTCGAGAAAAAGAGGAACGATATGATGGATAAATTTTCCCACATCCTTCAATGGCTGCCCACCAGCAGCACATCTACATCTAGCATGTCTGCCAACAGGTTCTTGACATCCTGGACAAATCCAATACCATGTTCAGCATAATTTCCCCCCCACGAAGGAACTTAACGGAATGGGGACCATTTCTTCCTAAGGAGGGAACAATGATCCAAGTGGATATGGGTGGCCACCCACCTATTCCATTTGGACCCACACCATCAACTCTTTCAGTTCTTCACTTCCAACAACTTACTATTTTTAGCAGGGTTTCAGGTCCTACACTCCCGGAGCCATTTTGGGGCCTTGATGATCCAGGTGGATATTGGTGGCTACCCACCTATTCCATTTAAACCCCCACCATTAGTTCTTTCTTTTTTCAAGTTGCAGCACAACTTACTATTTTTAGCAGTTTTTCGGGTCCTGAACATCCAGAGCCATTTTGAAGCCCTAAACGACGTTTTTTGGGAAAATCGAGAGTAACATGGGTTAATCTACCAATTTTTCTTACTAAAATGTTTTAGTACTCAAATAGGTCTTTCTAACGAGATATTGATCACGTAAAACAGGATGCCAAAGTCACATCCCTGGGAAGTTGAAACACAAATTTACCCAAATGGGACCCATAGTTTTGGCGCTTCACCTCCTAGGGTTAGTTTTTTTGAACGTTTCAGGTTTTACATTGTTTCTCAACAATAAATAGCCCTTCGAGCCTCATTGTAACATAGTGGAGAGGCCTCTAGCCATCATATCTCTTCTCAGGGATACGCTACCAGTGCCCTCTCCCGCTCATTCTATTATTCCTGTAAGCATGTTTCAGTCATTTGTTTGTAACACAGTTCGGAGGCCTGTAGCCGCCACATCTCTTCTTAAAGATAAGCCTACCAGTGCCCTCGTTGTTTATTTACATTATGTTTGTAAGCATATTTCAGTCATTTCTTATTAACAAAAGGAAGCATTATTTCTGCTACATATCTATGTTTATGATTATATGTGTATTCTGTTATGTTCCTGCATAAATCCAAATCAGTTGAAAGATCTGGGCAAAGTTATCCATCATCATGTTCCTCTGTTTCTCAAGCACCTCCTCGAGCAAGATTTTGAAATTATCTCCTGCTCCCTTGTCTTTCTTTCCTTTACCATGGGGGGTTGTCAGGGTTTGCAAGGTTGAACTCCTTATACATTGGCCACGTTGGGGATGTGAAAAGAAAACATAAAAAAACAGACTGCTATGATACCGCTGATCCGGATTTTTGCAACGGAATTAATGCTTCCTTTTATTAAAATCAAGTGACTGAAATAAACTAGCTAGGGTGCTGATAACGTATCTTTAAGCAGAGATGTGGCGGCTACAGGCGTCTGAACTATGTTACATAACTGAAAGTTGTTTACAGACATAATGTAAATAAACAGTTAGGGCGTTAGTAGGCTTATCTCTGAGAAGAGATGTGGTAGCTACAGGCCTTCGAACTATGTTACAAAACAAATGACTGAAACATGCTTATAGGAATAATATAAATGAGCGGGCGACAACACTGGTAGCATATCCCTGAGAAGAGATGTGATGACTATAGGCCTCTCCACTATGTTACAATGATGCTCAAAGGCCTATTTATTGTTGAGAAATAATGTAAAACCTGAAACGTCCAAAAACCTAACCCTATGAGTTGAAGCGCAATAATTGTGGATCCCGTTTGGGTAAATTGGTGTTTCAACTTCTCGGGGATGTAACTTTGGCATCCAATCTCCATTTGACGTGCTCAATAGCTCGTTAAAAATATCTATCCGAGGAATACAACTTTTGAGTGAGAAACATTAGTCTATGGACTCATGTTACTCCTAATTTTCGCAAAAAAACGTCGTTTTGGGCCTCAAAATGGCTGCGAAATTTCAGGACCCAAAAAAATACTAAAAATAGTAAGTGTTATCGCAACTTGGAAATGAAAATAACTAATGGTGAGGGTTCAAATGGAGTAGGTGGGTGGCCACCAATATCCACCTGGATCAAATTCATAGGTTAATATTGCTAACCTAACTTCTATGTACACTAACGTATACTCTAACCGTTACATACCTTTACATAACTTCACATACATAACCATTTATATAATATAACCTATACTCTACACCTAAATTAATATCAATTACATATAGTCCTACAATGGTATATGTTCTATACCCTTACTCCCACATTAAAGGTAGATAGGGTTCTATGAAGGCTTTAACACCCATTACGTAACACCACTCTACATTTAATATTTTGACCCTACCTCGATGACATTATTTCTCAGAGTGAACCATGTGGTAGAGGAGATGTGCCCTCATGTGGCCTTCACCCTTATCGATACCCATGATGAAAAGTTAAGATCAAAGGGATTAGAACTATGGCTAAAAATGGTTAAGAAAACCCTAAGGTTTTTACCTACCTTACTCTTCGTCGTTGTGACCTCTCATTGCGTGGTTTACGGCTATCATGCCTAAGGGATCCATGCCTCCATAGCTTGACCCTGTAACTTGACTTTCGGAGCCATGGTAGCTCGATTCCTCCTCAAATTTGACTCTGTGTGTGTTTATCATTCTCGCTATTGACAAAATTTGGTTCTGCGCAGAGCATTCTTTCGCGATGACCTCCCAGATAAGGATTTTACTGCGTTTTCACCATGTTTTCTTGTTGGTATGGTTACATAAGTTGTATTGATTTTACAATCTCCAGGTTTACTTCTAATTTCATTTTTTTTTTACAGAAAACCCGTAGCGTTTCAGACTTAGAATTCGTCATTCAGGTAACCTTTGTTCCACCTTCGTTCTTTGTTTTATGTTTTTGAGTTTAATTATTATTTTTTATACATATCTCATAGTGATTTCTTTGCTTATGCAAGAAGGAATCCCTCTACTCCTCTGCGTGGTAATTTGGGTAATGACTTCTCCCTTGTTTCACAGTGTTTTGGTGACAATCATTGGGTTAATTTTGGGAAGTCCTCCAACCACTTTTCCTTCAATAGAGGTAAGTCGTTGTTATGTATTCTGGTTTTAGCATTTTCACCTTAGCACAACATTGAGGTTTCGGGTTTATGTATATTTCGTATAACAATTCAAGTACAATTTTAGTATGTCTTCCACCCCCAGAATGGTTGGGTTTAGCACTATGTTGTGATATATTACGCAGCCTATTTAGATTTGGAGTCTTACTCGCTATTCCATTTTTGGCGTGACATCTGTGTATCTGAGATGTTGGCTGAGGTATTAGAATCGTCTGTTCTATTTGGAAATTTCATAATTCTTGACACATAACCCATAATACAAATATTTAATGAAATTTGGGTTTAGTTATAATTATATTTGGCATTTAAATGATTTCGTTGCACTTGGCCATTCACTACAATAAAAAAGCACATTGGTGAGGGACAAAAATGGTCACCATAAGCTCATTGGTGAGGGTCAAAAGAGCTTTCGTCACCAAAAACTAAATGTCACCAAAGGTGGCGTCGCCGAAAGTATAGCTGTTGTGGTGACATTCAAGGTCCGTCACCAATAATGATTTATAGTGACAAATAATGACCGTCACCATTTCATATGAGCAATGGTGATGGACAATAGCTTCCGTCACCAAAAACCTAAACGTCACCAAAGGTGGCGTCGCCGAAAGTATAGGTGTTGTGGTGACATTCAAGGTCCATCACCAATAATGATTTATAGTGACGGATAGTGACCATCACCATTTCATATGAGCAATGGTGATGGATAATAGCCTCCATCACCAAAGGTGGCATCACCGAAAGTATGTGTTATGGTGACATTCAAGGTTCGTCATCAATATTGATTATAATGACGGATAGTGACCATCACCATTTCATATGAACAACAACACTTTTTTGTGATGGACCTTTCATGGCCGTCACTATTGGTGCACATATATGGAAAATTTCATTGACCGTCACCATAAACGCATTGGTAACATCAAGGTCCATCACGAATAATGACTATAATGACAAAAAATGACCCTCACCATTTCATATAAACAAGAACGATTTATGGTGGCATACCTTTAATGGTCGTCACTATTGATGCGTATATATGGTGGCATTCGTTGACCGTCACCATTTCATATTTTGGTCAGGGTCGAAAAATGTCACCATAAGCTCATTGGTGATGGTCAAAAGAGCATCCGTCACCAAAAATTGATCTTCGTCATTCCCTATATATGAATATCAAGGCACGATGGAATCGAACCACCAACCTCCTGCTTGTAAAGTAGGTGCTCTTCCATTGATCTAGCACCCTTTAAAGAATTAGACTTTAAACTAGCAATTGCCCCTAAAGGTGCAAAGATATACCAAAGGAATAAGAACCAGGAAAACCGAAAGAACTCAGTGTCCTTGCTCCTATTTTTATTCTACGACACTCTACAAAGTATGATCTTGATCTATGACGTATTTGTGCCGAGTGGTTCTAATTTAATAGTAAATGTTATATTAGATAAAATAAATGAATAACTAAGAGGCCTTACGGGCTAATTTTTAATCCTTACACCAAAATCTCTTAATATTCAATTCTAAGGAACAACTTGTTCAAAGTTCAAACTGAAGTAGATTTTAAATGGAAAGCCTAAAACCAGCTAAGTAGTTTACAAGTTAACATTTTGGATATAAATTCTATTCAATTTATATGACAAGTTATGCCATAACCTTGAAACTAGTTTCTTAACTAAAAGACTTTCTTAAGTCAATAATGACAAAGAAAGATAGTCATGGCAAGAAAAATTCTCTTGTTTTTTCTAATGAGGGTGCATGTAACTTGATAAAGGTTGTATGAGAGTATCAAACCATAAACAGTTTCACTAAAACATGGAAATGACAAAGTCTTGTTAAGCAACAAAGGTTTAGTTGAATATATGAAAAGCATCGAGCTAAATGATATAATTAAACTAAAAGTAATTGTAAAAAAATGAAATTTCCATCATATACCATCTGGTTTGGTTAGTTCTTCAGAAAGAGAAAGTGCAATTGCATGATCCAGCTCCTCATCTTGATTATGTAATGGACCATCCTGAAAAAAAATGTCCACATACAACAATCAATGTTATTGTATTGGTAAGACTTTTGATATAATCTATCAAAGCATGTACTATGTAGGAGAATAACTGGTAGTTGAATTACTTCTCTACTCACATGTACTACCTTTGGTAGTTGAATTACTTGGAAATAAAAATCCTTATTAGAAGATAATGCAAAGAAAAGCAGAAGCCTTTGAATATGGATGGCCATCTTGATTTTATAGAGTTATAATTGAATACTAAAGGACTAGGAATGTTGCAACGAAATAGATGGATGGAGTGTAATAAAAAGAATTGGATAATTTAGGTTGCACATATCTTTAAATGGAACCACTTTTTCCTTTTGGATTCCCAGTCTTTAATATGCAAATGAAATTTTCGATTCAACCAAAGAGCACAATATTTTGAATTCTTAGTTGCCTGAAACAGGGTAAGGACAAAATTTGGAAATGGGGATGACTTCTGAAATGACCACTTTCAAAACCTTTGGAAACAGAGCAACGAACACTTCCACACACAGGTCCAAAAGTCATGACTTGGGAGCATGAGCACACCTAATTCAAGGATGATTAAATATGAAACGAATTGGGCTGCAATTATACTCAATTAAACGTAAAGAAATGATTAAAATCTATATAAATGACTTAGAAGTCAAACATGACAACTTTGGAATATGGTAGAATGTTGGCATAAAAACTTTGTTCATTATACATTCTCTTTCATTCATTTTTGATGCTTTACTTCCAAATTAGGTATTTTCTTTGTTGGAGATAGCAATCCGTACATCTAGGTCGAACCATTAATGATGCCCACAATTAAGGGGCATGTAGCTCAGTAGTACAACAGCACACTGGCCAAGGGAAAATCTGGGGTAAATCTTAGTATGTATAATTTTCAAGACGGGGATAGAGCTAGTTTTTCTTGAGGTTAGGTAGTGGACCTTAGCCAAAGTGTGGCCTGACGAGGGTGTTGGAAATAGGAATACACACATCTATGCTGAACCCTTAAGGGCGTCCCTCATGAAGGGGAAAGTGGCTCAGTGTTAGAGAAATCCAACCAGCCAAGGACTTTAAAGTTTCGGAAATGTTTCAAGTAACAGACATTGTTAATTAGCCTATTGTGCTAGACCAAATGGTGGAAGACCTACATTGGAAAGTGTTTGCATGGGGAAAGTGGCTCAGTGTTTGAGTAATCCAACCAACCAAGGACTTAAAAGTTTCGGAAATGTTTCAAGTAACAAACAATTGTTAATTAGCCTACTGTGCTACGCCAAACAATGGAAGACCTACATTGAAAAGTGTTTGATGACCAATATTAAGGCCCCGCCCATGTTTGAAACTCAGTTAACCCACCTCATGAAAGGGCAAGCGACTCAGTGTTAGAGCAATCCAATCAACTAGGGACTTTAAAGTTTTAGAAATGTTTCAAGTAATAGAGAATATTTAATTATACAGTGATATGTGGTTTAACAGTAAGTTTCACTGGGTGAAACTAATGAGACCGCGGTTCAAATCCCATTGAGTATATGGCCTGCTATGATCTCACCTCAAGGAGTAGACTCCCCATTTCCTAGAGTCTCCGCTCTTGCTAAATCATAAGATCCAGTATATCTGGCTTATATCTGGCTTACATGTTGCTAGATATACTCTTGGTGTTATAAGGCTCTTGCTAAATCATAAGATCTGGTATATCTGGCTTATCTCTGGCTTACAGGTTGCTGGATATACTCTTGGTGTTATAAGGCAGCCACAATGGTTGATCCTGGACCTCCCCCATATTAGTCCAAGGAAGAAAGTTTTTGCTGAGTAATATTGAGGCCCCACCTAGGTTTGAAACTCAGTTAACACACCTAGCATGTCTGTGGGCAGTTGCATAATGCATTAGGTTCAGGAGTATAGGGTCAGTCCCTCAGACATCACCCTGGGCCTCCTCACAGACAGGCAGTAAGTTTAGGAATTCCCTAATACCCAAAAAATAAAAAATAAAGGAAAAAGAAAGAAATAGAAAGAAAAATGACAGTAGTTAATTATCAATTCTCATGATAAAAAAATAAACGAAAAGAAAATAGACAATAGTTAATTAGTAGTTTCCAACTTTTCACTAGCATGTCCTAACATTTTTTGATGTATATGCAGAAATAATTTGACTTCAGGATGACTCAGGGGTTGCTTTCTCAAAGTTTACTTGCATGCCAAAAACTGTTCTGATGTCAACCGACATGGATAAAACATGATCATAAAGAGATAAAATATGATAAAAATTCAACAAAAAACATGGATAAAGTTCACACTCGACAACAAGATTGACGTGGGAAAAAAACATCTAAAGCAAACTTTTTAAGGTTCCATCTTTCCACTCCTTAATGATAGGTTTAATAAAATAATCAGTTCTTAATGAAGGTGCTACCTCCCCGTTAAGTTATAATCTTCTGTTCCCACATTTTAAGAGTAAAAGATAGCATCTCAAGGCACTGGGGCTGTTATAAGTGAAATTGTAAGTAGATAGATTGTGATGTTCGAAATTTGTAAGTGACTGGTGTGGACTTCTTAAGCCATGGGTGGTTATTAAGCATGGAGTTAAGCTTGAACCCTGGGGTTTTCCAGTTCATAATTAAGATAAAATATATTCAATGGTCAGAAATTGAAAATTCAGAAGTTGCGTGAAGAGAAACACAGAAGAAGCACCTGGCAAATAGTCTTTTAGAAGAAAGTGTACCCGCAACAAAATGAGCATCGACTCATGCTCAATTTCCAAAGACCAAAATTATAACCAGTATGTATGGTAGAAGCTGGGAGAACCTAATAATATTGACCATCCTTGGCAGAAGATGGTTTAGGAGACACCTTGGAGAAGCCAATTGAAGAAACAGTAGGAGAATAGGACGTCTTTATCTTATACAGGTTTGCAACAGGATATGTATTCCCTGATCCTTTCTCTGAATCATGGCTCTTCACTTGAGAAAAAATTGTGGGTATTGACCTAGAGGTAGAATGAAATCGTTTTTTCAAGCTTCTGGGAATGAATACATTGAGAAGAAACGGTTTAGTATTTTCTCCCTTACTCTTGTCCTGCTTTATATAGCTTCCACTTGTCTTCCTCTTGTCCCTCTTTCCCGAACTCCTCTCCTCTGCTTTATGTTTTTATGTTTGCACTTCCTCATTTGATATCTTCTGCATGGCAGCCTTCTGCTCCACTAGATCACTCAAGGTCAATTCATAAGCTGATTCAGGCATTCCTTCAAACATTTCCATGAGCTCTTGTCTGCCTTTGGCAATATCCTCTACCCTGGCTGACATGGGGTATGTATATGAACATGCCGTGTCTGTAGATATGGGATAAGAACTTGATCTAGGATGCCATAGCAGAGGAGAGGTACATGAGTGTTCATCTTCTGTATGTTGAATAGCCCATGAGAACAAACCTAAAGAACCCAATTCAGAATCCATCATGGATCAACCCAATTCATCTTTGTTGAAGCAATTTTTTTCTTATAGCTTGCCCTCAAAAATTTGTTCTAAATAGCTTGTATTGGGTTTGATCTACCAAATCCCCTCCAAATTAGTGCCAGCATATATCATGAGTTGATGGGAAATCAATCAACCGCACAAAGTTAATGCCAATTATCCCTGTCTTGCTTAGAAAGCAGAGTGGGTCCATAGCACAATTGCGATCTGACTGATTGTCTCTTGCTCCATTATTTTTGCACCTTAATGTCCATGTCAATGTTGTTGGCACTTTACCTCTGTGAATTTACTCCAAATTTGACATGCTAAGCCCCCGATCATCTCTAGTCGCCCTTAGTGATTTGATCACCTGCATTGACATAAACCAGAAAGAATGCATAGAACATCAAGCAAAACCTATTCCACTGTAGAAATGAGACATCTTACAAGAAAATCAAAACTGATGAATATGACAGCTAGTCCACCTTGTAACGAAATGTCTCTGTGCCTAGTGAAAATAAGGATGGCTTTACATATGTTTAAGGTTAACTTACCCGCTGCTCCTTCCTTTGACTGGTTTTCATGAGAATCCTGGATCTTAAGCTTATAATGGTGGGTGTGAGTGTCCTGTCCTCCTATTAAACCATCATATATCATTCAACAACTAAATCCATGCATTTGCACCATTGTATCAGCATATGAATTTGCATCAATGTACTGAATTAATATGACTTCAAATTTTGAAATTTTCCTGCAAGATAACATTTATCATTAAAAAAATCTGATCAAACATGAAGTAATCTCATGAATCTTTCAGATTTATATTGCAATATCCATCTCAAATCGATAGATCCAGAATCTTAAATATTCTTATAACTAGAAATTGCACCAAGAGGTGCAAAGGAACGCCGGAACATGGATAAGAGAAGTGGGGAGATTGTATAAATAAATAATCAAGCGAAATATACTAAAAATGAAATACAACCCATGTGAGGCTAATTTAAATTCAATTGTTGTGAATTTTCAAGTGAAAGAAAGTTTGTAACTGGTGTCCGGCAAGTAGGACTCACAAAAATTGTTATAGAGAAAAACTTGGAAGTGCAATTGAGGTTTGAGGTTTGATGATGTTGATGAAGCACATATTCTACTTGGTGAAAGTGGCCACTACGAGGATTATTGGGGTTCAGGCTTCTATAGGAAGGATAATAATTTTGAGCTTGAAACAACTTTGCACAATATAGCTTTCAGTTCAAATGGTGCAAATACATATAAATCAAGAAATTTGAGACCTTTAAATGTATGGTCAGAAGCAACAACTCCAAAATCTGTGCAAATGCTTCTAAACTCTATTTGAAAAGAGGAAATTAATTTGATCATTGAAGGAAACTTGTTTGGACCAGACATTGGTGAGTTGATAAGCAACTCAAACAATTGGGCAGAGATTATTATGTGGTGTATTTTCAAAGGGCTCAAAGAGTCATTACCTTCTAAATGGCTATATATTTTGGGAGATGGGTTTGAAAATACAAGTAAGAAGAATCAGCCAACGTCTGAACAGTCGGGTGAATTTGAGAAAAAACACCAAAGATCTGCCAATTTTGTTGAATGCCTCTGAGCAATGTGGTTTATTGTTTGCTGTCAATTCCTCCTCAGTCATGGATTGCAGGCCTGCAAAAAATAAGAATATTCTTATGATTGGTCTCTGTTCTGAAGTGAATAATTTAAAACAATATACTCATAACCTAGCACAAAATACAGATTCAACAGAAGTAAATACGGAAAACAAGAATAGTGGAAATGATGATTTTGGATTTCAAACTGAAGGAGCATATAAGGGCGAGGATGTAGTGCTTTTGAAATTTCAGTGGGCAGAGGAGACAGAAAGGATGGGCTGCAAAAATTTTTTGGAGTCTCAAGATAGAAGAGAAGGGAAAAGAGGCAAACTTCAAGTTCAAAGCACAGAGTAATGCCCCCTGGAAGGAGAGATTTTGATTCTCTTGTTCAATCTCAGCAGGAAGTAAGCAATGCCTTTGGTCAAGTCAACATTCAATTGTCGTATTCTCTATGGGATGAAGGTGATGGCATTAGCCAAGAGAAGCAGCAAGACAGGGTTTCACATGAATATATCCTTTCTTCATAAATGCAATGATTATCAGAATTATGCTCAAATGAAAGAGATGAGAACAGTGTGCAAGAGGCTTTATAATGTTTGATATGCAAAGAATAGAAAATTCAAAATAGTACATCATATGAGGAGGAAGGAAAAAGAAATGTATATGCAACAAGAACTGGATGGAGGCAAGGAAAGAATAAGGAGAATATACATCTCCATTTATAAGGATTGAAAAAAGTTTGGACAATGCCACCTTGGATGTATCTTCTCATCCGGTGAGAATTGATTTTAAACACAAATAGATTCAAGGGATGTTGGGTTCTTTATTAGATGAAAATAAGAAAGAAAATGTGGAGGAACAATTCATTGAGTCTAATGGGGATTGTGATGTCGTGGAGGAATTAAGTGGAGTCTTAGTAAAAGGTGCCAAGTGGCAAGGAGGTTATTGTAAGAGTGACAATGAAAGGGATACCAGAATCTTTGTTAGATGAGAGAAATCAGACATGTTCAATTTTTCCACTGGAAGCTGCTCTTCTGGCAGAAATCGAGGAAATACCAGATTTGATATTTGA
Source organism: Pinus albicaulis (assembly GCA_034641835.2). Classification (NCBI taxonomy): domain Eukaryota; kingdom Viridiplantae; phylum Streptophyta; class Pinopsida; order Pinales; family Pinaceae; genus Pinus; species Pinus albicaulis. The sequence continues at coordinate 1,156,373,758 of CM076583.1, read as the reverse complement.
TGTAAGCAAGGAAAATCATACAGCAATGCATGCCAAGGAGCCTTCTCGTCAGGATCATTTACTTGTCAAATTGGAAGGAGTTCCAGACCAAGAAGTGGATGGAATTGCACCTTTGTAGGTTCTGTTAATAATCTAGATGCAAGTGATAACGCAGAAGGTGAAATGTGTGAGTTTTCAAGAAAGAGGGATAGATCAATTGAGGAGGCATGAGAGATTAACACTGTGAATGGATCCTCTTATGAAGTGATGGATGCTTTGGGATAGAGAGAAAGCCATTGGATGTCAGGTTTTGTAGTGAAGCATCTCAAAGAGGAGTCCCTCAAGAATGTTCATACGACAAATGACAGGAGATTTAAATTCCTTTATAGATCAAAGAAGTGAATGTGCTAGAGTAACTACACATGAAGATATTTCATTTTTAAATACTGCACAGTAGGTTGGAGTTGGTGACTGATGTAAATGATGAAAGTGATGTATAGATGCATGCAACACAGGTTTACTGTAAGAATGCAGTAACTGAGGCAGCTTGTTCAATTTATGTTGTTTTTGGATGTGCAAAAATCCAGTGGAATTTAAATTCGTTAGTTGGAGAAATTCACATAGATAATGCAGGGAAGCATAACACAGAGACGTTATAGGAAACTGTTTCTTTGGTGGAAAAACAAGGAGTTTTATATTTCTTAGCCTACAAAGGAATTGTGAAAAGCAGTGTGTTGGTGGAAAAGAGAATAGTTTTGGATTTGTCATTGGAGGAAACCAGTGAGAATGATGTAAAAATGCATGCTACATATGCCCTAGATGAAGGTACTGCAATAGTGCATTTGCAAATATAGTCATTGTATGGCTGTAAAGAATAAAATTTAGTGAAATATTGAGAAGTTTCTGTGGAGGAAATCGAAGAAATGCTTGTTCGATTATTGGAGAAATCTAAACCAGGGGAGAATTTTGTAGGTGCTTGTCAGGATTTTTTTTTAAAGAATCAAATGCAAGGAATGTTCAGTTCATTTTTGGATGAAAGTAGTCAAGCTATTCCACAGAAGCATACCATGGAGACTGCTGAAGTAGACATCACAGTGGTTGGATTGCAAGAGGTTCCAAAACCTTTGGTTCACATTAATGAGAATCCTCATAAGCATGAATTGTTAAAAGAGTCATCTGGATGGATTGCAATTGTTAGGAAATGACGATGAACAGATAGTAGTCAATTCTTGATGGATTTTATAAAAAATTTAGACTGCTCATGTGCTTACCAAATGAAAATCTTTGACGAAAATTCTAGTTAACAGGCACAATGAAAATAATTAGTTGTTGAAAGATTCAGGATCTGTTTATAAAAATGTCATGGAAGAGGAGTTTGCAGTCAGAGATGTGGAAATGGTGAACGATAATGAGTGTGTTTGGAAAAAAAACTCCTATGTATGCCCAGGTAAGTGTTACAAAGTTGTCATCAACAACCTTAAGACAGAGAGAAGAGGAGTCTTCTATGTTACGATGGACTAGTGAAAATATGGCACATACATGTAACCATAAAGTAGCTTCTTATATGGAGAAAGCTGAGATAATTTACATGCGCAGTGTAACAACTCGATTTATGGCCTCTGGAGTTCAAGAACTAGAGGATATTTCAAGGCTACATTGTTTCCCTCAGGACAACTTCAGTGAGTATTGTATTATACAATAAAGACATTACCGAGCCAAGTAAAGCTAATTGTGCACAAAGAAAATTTTTATTTGCAATACAAGCACGTGAATTAAAATAAGATGGTCATTCTTCTCCACACAAATGAAAAACATCACTTGAAAAGCATTTGTCTGTTGGAAGTGCATTCTGTGTAATAACAAGTACTTCTAATTACCCAGGTTATGAGGAAGTGGTAACACAGACACTGCAGGTTTTTCTTCTTGCCAACTTACAAGTTGAAAAGGCATGTGAAAAAGCCACTCACTATCATAATAGTGGATCACAAATTAGGAAACCAATTGGCACTGATATTTTTACTCTTGAAAATTTCCAGGATCTGAATGTTTCATTATTGATAGATTCTAAGACATTTGACAAATCTGTCATTGCTAATTTGAGTGAAAGTGATGCACTGAAAAAATCAGAGACTAAAAAAGTTTCTACTTCAATAGAACCTTTACCTTTCCACAAGGTGAGCTATTACAAGTCTTGATTATTTGATCACTAAATATCTAACACCCAAGCATAGTAGAACTCTTTTCGAACATGAATTTTAGCTCTACAATGTCTTTAGTTTCGTAATCTTTCATTGCCAATTTCAGTGAATGTGATGCAGTGAAAAACTCAGAGACTAAAAATATATCTACTTCCATAGGACCTTTCCCTTTCCAAAAGGTGAGCTATTACAAGTCTTCATAATTTTATCATTAAATAGCTAATGTGTATCGTAGAACTCTGTTGGGAAATGAATTTTAGTTCTGCAATGTCTTTAGTTTCATAATCAAGTCTAAATGTAAAATGAGGGAAAGCATTTCTCATTCTTATTTTATTGGGCACTTCACAGATAGACATAGATTAGAAGCCTCATCTTAAACAACAATCTAATGAATTAATATTGAATGTGTGAGAAAGTTAATTGATGATTGTAGACACATTATGAAGATAGCCAAAACGGGCATGGCAGCAGAGAATGGAGATATTGACAAGACTTTTCCATTGGTAGAGGAACCTGAAAATATTGAGAAATCAGTGCAGCTTGCACCAGAAGCCACCTATCCTCAGAAAATTAATTCCCTAACATTTCCTATGGAAAATGTTATCAGCAAGAAATGCAAAATGTTCAGTTTAGCATGAAGATAGTGGATTGGTGTGCAAAGCAAATTGAACAATCAAACCTAGAATTTCAAAAGAGTGGTGAAGTTGTTGTCATTAGCATGGAAATGTATTATGGAGAGTAATCATAGTAAGCAGACTAGTCTTATGAATGGGGAATTTGAAGAAAGGGGTAAAGCAGTGGGGACTACCATAGAAATAGAGGATGATCCCAACCAGCAAAGTGCTCATATGAAGCCAGAATCTGGAGAGTGTTTTGAGGTAACCAGAGCTAGCATAGAAATAAAGAATAGTCTTACTAATATGATCTTTTGAACTTGGAATTTGAACATAGTTTTAGAATAGTCAGAACCAGCATGATTGGAAAGCTTGTCATATCAACTTGGAATCTGAAATTGGTGTTAATGTAGGCTGCAGAGAATTTGAAACAACACCATGAGATGGAAGGAAACTGAAGTCATGTACTGAGCAATGCATCGAGCAATGAATCGTGACTTCAGATTCAGGTAATTGTAAAATTGGTTCTCATTGTCACTTAAAGTTTCATAGTTAACAGGCATTAGAGTTGAGGTTTGATAATATGTTGTCATGGCCGGAAAGGCAAGTTCTATAGCTGATGGTTTGTCTATCCCACCTGGACTTGCGGCTCGGCATAACGCAATGCAGTTTGACTTAACGGCGTGTTGAGCATAGAAATATTAAAGAAGATCAAACCACATAACAGAATAAAAAACCAGTAATTTAGATGCAATAAAATAGTACTTTGCCAATACTTAAGAAAAAATGGTTCATCACTAACATAACTTCATGATACTGGTTGAAACCTGAACCATATCTACTAGAACACAATGAGTAAAATTTGTATAATTGTAAAACCAGCTTTTCTTTTTGGTGACATTCAGATATTATTTAAATTTAGAGTACGAAATTTGGTTTAATGTGATAAAAAAAATCAGAAGCAGCTTTTAAAATCTAAAATGTGGGATCTTGAAAACGTTATTACCACAGTCTAATAGAATCCTTTCTGCATAATAGCTTCAATTTAATTTAGTAATCTCCAATATTTTGCATGTCTAGTACTTGCTTTCAAATATATCAGTCTATTGCTACATTGTTGGAAAGAGTGAAATAGTTTCTGAGAGCTGTTTCATATAGTGTGTGCCATTGTGCTGGATCTATATAATGAATACTAACTACAAGCTGAGGGGTTTAAAAACTACAAGTGGAACTAACCAAGATCATTAATGTTAGAATTGAATCATCAAGTTTCTAATTGAACTCTATATTATTGATGGATCACTATGTGCTTGTGATTGTAAATTTTTTTTGGTTCATTGTACTTGTTAATTAACAAATTATTATTTTGAACATTTGAAGAATGCCCACACCTTATCTGGGATGTACCTAAAGAAAATTTGCACTTTTTAAATTGTATATCTGTGCATTCTCTTCAGATTTATTGAGAAGTATGGCACACACGTTATTGTCGGTGTCAAAATGGGAGGGAAGGATGCCATATATGTTAAAGAACCTCATGCTTCAAATCTTCCGATAACAGAAGTGCAAAAAATGTTAAAGAAAGAAGCAGATGAAAGATTTTCTAATGTCGATTGGCGGTTTAGTATGGACTCTGAAGCGACATCCCAGAGAGATAAGGTAAGATTTGTTTTACATTTCAATGCCATATTTACTCTGCTGATTGGCCATATACATCTGACAGTTTTCATTGCATAGTTGCACAGAACTGAGAAATATGTAATGAAAAAAATTGAAAATTGACAATCCCAAAAATATCCAAAGATTATGACAAGAAAAATTAGGGGTTTTTGAAAATTAGACAAGTAAAGTTTAATAGATTTACCAGCAGTCTAGAAATTGTAGAGTTTTCTTCCCTTTATCTTGGAATCTTTGGGTTAGCACCTCTACCTATTGCTTTCTGGACTAGCTGATCAGTGAAAAAGATATTGCTGCTATTTGTTTCTCAGTACAAACTTTTGTTTCAGGGGTTGGTGTCATTAAAAAACATACATTTAGGAACTTACTCAAACCAAAGTCTGCTAATCATTATCTTGAAAAATTTGTTATCAGTGGGCACTAAACTTGAAAAATAAGGAGAGAGGAACTTGAATTTCTTCCATAAGGCTATGGTGAAGCACATACATAACAATAGAATATTTTCTCTCACCTTTTATGATGGGCATGAAACATGAAAAACTGGAATAAGAACTTGTCTTATACTACCACTCCTTATTAAATGAGTGAATACCCTGTAGAAAAGAAGCCATTCAAAGAATTACATCTCACATTCTAACATTAATACATTTAGCTCAGAATGAAGCCTTAATGTGGACAATCTCTTTCACAAATTAGACAATTAATTAATGCCTGACATGATCATAGCAACAAAAGCATCAAGCAGAGGCTATAACAAGATTATGTGAAAGTGAGAAAGAACACCCATCATGAAGCATCAAGTAATATCATCCACAACATCAACATCACTAACATCACTGTGTGAGGATATAAACTATCTCATTGGGACTGTCGAACTGCAATTGTATAACTGCCATCATTGCTAGATTGTACATGCCATTTACAAAATGTCAAGGAACTAGATTAAGAAGAGATATCTCAAAGATCGAATTAAAAATAAAAATCAAACAGTCATCATGATACAAGAAACAAAGATATCAAGTGAAAGAGTTAAGGAAATAACATCTTTGTGTTGGAGGAGATGTGAATATGTAGCCTTAGATGCTAGATGAAGTGTTTAGGGTTTGGTAATTCTCTAAAACCCTTAGGAAATATCCTTCCATGAATGGATATCACTCTCCAAAATCATTTTGGGCATATTCCAATATGTAGGAGCCAGGGAAACATGGTGCATAACAACAGTCTATTGTCCACATATACCCACATAAAAATTGGGATTTCTAGAAAATATAAGGACAATAAAGTAAATCCACAATGAGGAGAAATGAATATTTTTGGAAATATGATGCAGGATGTTGTCCTTGATGGCAACCCACTGAATGAAGATGAAGACATGCAACTATTGACATGTGTTGTCCTTGATGGCAATCCACCTGATGAAGTTATTCTTGACTTGATGAACTTGGTAAATGATGTAAATCTGATGTGATATGATGTTTATTGACAATATGATGCTGAGTGTTGTCCTTGAAAGGCAACTCACTTGATGAAGATGATGGCAACTTATTTGATGAAGTTGTGCTTGCTAGAATATGTTCTTGATGAAGAAAATATGATGTATCCACAGTGTGTACAAAAGGCAATGAAGAAAGGAATTCAGAATGTGCTGCAACTTATTTGATGAAGTTGTGCTTGCTAGAATATGTTCTTGATGAAGAAAATATGATGTATCCACAGTGTGTACAAAAGACAATGAAGAAAGGAATTTAGAATGTGCTCAAAGTATGATGAAAAGAGTATGTCTCTATGTATACGCGGATCTGTCTAAGGGAAGTCGCGTATGCACGCGGAAAAGAACGTTCCAAGTCGCGTATGGGCAAAAGCGCTCATAAAGTGCAAAAACAGGGGCCCGTGGTATTGAAGGCTCATGGTATTGCTTTGACCCGTGGTATTGAAGGCTCATGGTATTGCTTTGGCCCGTGGTATTGAAGGCTCATGGTATTGCTTTGGCCCGTGGTATTGAAAAAGGATAAACCTATATAAGGAGAAGAAATTCATTGTGCAAATCATTAGTGAGAGTGCAAGATGTCTGAGCTTGAATGAATACTTCTCTATGAAGTATATATGCATGGAAAGGGTAAAGGTTTGATGATAGATCTGAATCTATGATGCACTTATGAAGAAATGATGAAGCGAGATCTCTAGATCTGAAATGTACTTGTATTTGCTAGATCTGTTTATGGAGTGATTAGAGCTGTGATGAGGCGAACATTTGTCTGATGTAAAGGGTTGAATCTGAACTGAATATTTGATCTGATGAAGTATGCTGCTCTGTAATGATTGAAGATCTATACGCTACTTCGCCGCGGAGGAAGCACGTATATACGCGGCTTTAGTGAAGAGAACGCGCGTATGTGCAATGAAATATACACTGATGTATACGCTGGTTTGTGTGGACAGAAGCGCGTATATACGCGACATCAGTAAAGGCAAAGCGCGTATGCAAACTAGGGTTTGCTGAAGCAAGGGGTATGAAATATCTGATCTGTTCTGCTGTGTTTCTGCTATCTGATCAGTGTTGATATGTATCTGTTGGTGATGTATATTTGTGCTTAAAAGTATGGAAAGGGTCCAGTATGAAAATATGATGAAACGTGGCCTGCAAATGTTGTTCTATTGAAGTTGTTGGATCCAGTGTGAAAATTGATGAAACGTGGTCCATAGAGGTGCTGAGGGTTGTAGCCTTCAGTCAGGGGGTCGTAGCTCCCTTCCAGGTGAGGCTAGTAAACGAGATCGGGGGGTCGTAGCTCCCTTCCAGGAGAGGCTGGTAAACGAGTCAGGGGGTCGTAGCTCCCTTCCAGGAGAGGCTGGTAAACGAGCGCAGGTGGGTGCCTGCGTGCTGGTCAAGTCTGCGCCAGGACATATGTTGTAAGATGTTTTCTCTATAATAAAATATTGAAGGCTGAGCAACTGCAGCGGTGGTTTTCTCCCGACTTGGGTTTCCACCTAAAAATCCTGGTGTTCATGTGTGATGCTTTGCGTGATGGTTTATTCTGTTCTTACTGCACAAGTTTACTGTTTATTGAACATCTGATGAATGAATGATGGAATAATAGAAGTGAAGATTTAATGACATATCTAGATCTCTGTGTATACGCTAGTTTCATAAAGGGGATCCGCGTATATACGCTAGTTTACTAAAGGAAAGTAGCGTATGAGTTTTAAGGAATGAAAAAGTAAAAATATTTGATTATGCAGTAAATACTGATTCACCCCCCCCTCTCAGTATTTTTCCCAACAGATATTGGGCGGTGATCTCAACATGATAAAAACCCTTGAATAGAAGAAGGGGGGATCATAAGATTAGAACTTATAGAGGTGCAATAATTCAATTACCTCCTATAAAAAATTAAAGTGACAGATATGACTGCCATAAATGGGATTTATAATTGGAATAATCGTAGAGGAGGAAAGCACTAAGTTTCCAATATACTAGATCGGTTTATAGTTTCACAGGCCATTCTAGAACAAGATTATGTGAAAGTGAGAAAGAACACCCATCATGAAGCATCAAGTAATATCATCCACAACATCAACATCACTAACATCACTGTGTGAGGATATCAACTATGTCATTGGGACTGTCAAACTGCAATTGTATAACTTCCATCATTGCTATATTGTACATGCCATTTACAAAATTTCAAGGAACTAGATTAAGAAGAGATGTCTCAAAGATCGAATTAAAAAGGAAAATCAAATAATCATAATGATACAAGAAACAAAAATATCAAGTGAAAGAGTTAAGGAAATAGCATCTTCGTGTTGGAGGAGATGTGAATATGTAGCCTTAGATGCTAGATGAAGTGTTTGGGGTTTGGTATGCCATCATTCATGTTTTTGCACTTTCACTCTTGTCACCAATGTTGTTACACTTCACTGCTACTTTTGTCCACTCATGTTGTCACTGCTGCTGCACTTCACTGCTACTTTTGTCCACTCTTGTTGTCACTGCTGCTGCACTTCATTGCTAACATTGCCATGTCTGCTGCCATTACTATTGCACTTCATTGTTTCCTCTATCCACTCCTGCTACCGCTACTAATGCACTTCACTGCTACCTCTTTCTACTACCATGCCTGATACTACTGCTGGTGCACTTTAGTATTCATCTTTGCTCAATTTAAGTAGCTAAAAACCAATCTGACTTTTGCACATATGTGTACAAAATTTTCTCTATGATAACTCTCTGTTAAACCCTAGTTTTCAGTTCTTTAATGACATGACGTCAATATGAACTTACTACAACATTGATATTCAATCTCAAACCTTGACATTGTCATCTCACCTTTCGCTATCAACCATATCAAGTCTTCATTGTTTCTGCAATACTAGCAGAAGCTTAAATTGTCAACACTAGAATCATAATTATCATCACTAGTATAGGAGTATATCAACCTGCTCTTTCTCACAACCATAACCTTATAGAAATTACACCTGTCTCAACAAGACTGGTCCTGCTCAACACATCAAGATTGCTTAATATTCAATTGACAAATCTCAATCATACTAGGCTCTGTATACAACATGTAAACTATGGAAAGTATGCTCGATTTGTGCCCACAGTTCAAATTCTCTCAAGTCCAGAAGTAACATTAGTTCTCGTGATAATTTCAAACACTCTGAACTCCTTTGCTAACTAGCCAATCCAAATTTGTAGTTAATAACTGTGATCAAGCCTAGCAACATCTTAGGCATTCAATGATAACTCTTTCTGCTTCACATCAAGTATACATGGCATTCTGTCACGACCTACAATTGCCACTGTTGTAATTTAAATATGTTGGTTGTCAAGGATATGAAATATTGATCTTCATTTTATTGATGAATTTTCCTCAAGTGTCTGAAAAGTCAGAGTTGAATATGGAAATAGGTCACTGATTATCAAGGTCTTCACTAAGATTCCTTTGCTACTGATGCACAATGTGTCACAACTATCCCTGGTGAAACTTTCAAATTCACTGATGTACTCCAAAAGTTTGATCAGAGATGCACAATTGGAGTGGACACTTACTCTAATGCAGGCTTGGTATTGGTCAATGCTTACATGATTTTGTATGTAAAAATGACCCATTAAAATATGCTATGATTTTTTTCCCAAGAGATGCCACAGGTAGATCCTATGATATATCACTTAAGTGTCATGCCAAAACTATTTTTCTAAGTTCAATAAGAACATTCCAAAGAGGGACGAAAAGGGTACAAGTTCTGAGGAATTTTTGAATACATTTAAGCTTCTTCTCTGGTTTGCATAGGTCTTATTTGAAGTCTATATACCTACTTGCTAAGCGATCTGGATTTCTTCAACAAGGTTGAGGCTTATCAAGCACGTCTATCTTGTCAATTTTCTCTGCTCCGATATTTAAACTTCAGAATCCAATGCTCATAAAAATAATGATACTTATATGAGGAATACAAAACAAACTTCCCAGATATAGTCCTTGAAAAAATTCATGGATGATTCAATTCTCAGTTTGGTGTGCTAAATTAGGTTGTATAAATATAAATTCCAGATAAGTTTAGAGAAACCCTCACTGCTATAAACTCTAGGACTGCCTTCAAAAAATACAAAACCATACCCAAGTAGATGTAAATTACTGATTAGGGAACATTGAGTCTCACACAGGATCAATCATTAAAATTCAGAGATACATGTCAGAAAGGAGGTCACACTCATATATATGCATAGATTTGTTTTAAGAATCAATTCTAGGGCATCAAAAAAGATATTAAGATAAGTCATCAAGGTAGAAATTTTCTTCAAATCTTTCAAAATTGTGTCAAATGCACCTTCGTTCCAACCTTCAAAATTGTCTTCTATTATAGGGATAAACCTTCACCATAATTTTCCTTACATTTGTAAAAAAAAGTGTGCGCTAATGATGCCAATATGATTTGCCAACTATGAGTGTATTCCTCAAGAGATTTGCAATAAAATAACATGTGGATACTGCTTCAGGATTAGTGGACACAGTGACTGAGTTCCTCAAACAAGGCATGGCCTTAGATAAAGATCGAGAAACACCATAACTTAGTAAAGCGAGTGCTCAGAATAGTAACCTAGTGAAACCCTTTTTCTCATAATTTCAACCTCCAAAAAAGAATGATCAACTTGGGATTCAAAAACTCATGAAAGCACCTAAAAACACAAAAAGGAACAATGAAACCACTTAAAAAACCACAAGCCCAAAACCATTTCAATGCAGCTGTCATCTGTCAATGCGTTTAGATCTGTAAGTTTCCACCCCCATGGATCTCCACCTCCATCGATTTGACCTCCATCAATCTGGTAGGTTTGCACCAATTCAACATTCAACTTCCATGCCCCTTCCAAGCCCCAACCACCGCTCCAACCTAGTAAATTCTGGTGAACTAGTGGAAAATTGGGGCGAATTCCATTTTTCCAATTTTATGGGCATTTATTTTGGTCAGATATTATTTAATAATTCATTATTTTTAATATAATTATTGGGATAACTTTATAAAATTATAAAAAATGGGTTTTATATAAAAAATTCACCCTATTAAAATTTAAAATCCCTTAAAATTTGCCTTTGGGCTAAAATTCGCCCCTAAAATTTTCCCTGACTTTGATTTGGATCATATTGGGAGGAAATTCTACTAGCATCAATATTCTCAAGGGTTTGGCTGCATTCTAAACCATTTTGACAAAAGCCAAGAAAATCATGAATAGATCCCCAATCCTGCATCTTAACTATTGGACTTAGCAAAATACCTGAAGAATGCAGTTTTGAAAACCGTAGATTGTTGAGACTAAAACCGCACCTAAAAGAAATTGCAATAGATCCCCCAATCCTACATCTTGACTATTGAACTTAGTAGAATCCATGAAGAATGCAGCTTCGAAAACCACATATTGTTGAGACTGAAATTGCACCCAGAAGAAATTGCATTAGGTCCCCCAATCCTGCATCTTAACTATTGAACTTAGTAGAATCCTTGAAGAATGCAACTTCGAAAACTGCAGATTGTTGAGACTAAACTAGCACCCGGAAGAAATTGCAGTAAGGCAGTTGCAAGAAAAAGACCCACAACAAAAATACCTTGTCCCTTAACAGACCAAGGAAACATATGTGACTGAGAGGAATGGAAAGCACTACAAAGTCGAAGAGAGTAGAAAATAATAAGATGGTTTAAAGGATAAGCTTGAAGAATGTAGTAGTGTTAAAACAACTAAAAGTTGTCCCCAAAAAATAGTTGATAATGCGAAACCTTCTTTTGTACCAATCAAGCAAGAGTACATTCATGTGAGAGCAAGAAGAGGCCAAGCGACTGATAGGCATAGCCTGAAAGATGGTGTATGGTTCCCTCTTTTTGATTAAATATTTGATCTACATTTTGTCTATTGAAGATTAACCATTTTAACCTTTCCAACAAGGCAGAATTAACCCAATTGTAGGTCCCAATATGTCACGATATATATTAACTCTAGATATATATAAGAAGGAATAATAAATACATAGATTGATAGAGGTGGTGAGACCTATTGGGACCTACGAGAGAGATTGATAGAGGTGGCGAGACAAGGGGAGTCACAAGGGAGAGATGGAGATAAACTGAAGGAGAGGGGAGAGAAGGAATGGAGAGAGAGAGAGAGGGAGAGGAGTGAGAGAGGTAGAGAAGGTTAAGAGAGGGAGATAGTGACACAAAGATGGAAGGGGGGCAGAAAGAAGGATAGAGGGAGGGATATAGTGAGAGGATTGGAAGGTAGAGAGAGAGAGAGAGAGGGGAAGAGAGAGCGAGGTGGGAGAGAAAGGGAGAGAGGAGAAGGACAAGAGATAGGACTTAAGAGAGAGGAACTAGTATCATAGAAGAAAGAATATGTGACCAAATTACTCTATATGGAGATGGGAGATAGGGGCACCCTACCTACCTACTAAATTTCTAAACCAAATGTGGTGTAAACGTCTGTAATGGTGGTCGATTATACAAGGAGAGGATTTTATGAGGAGGCACTGGATTTTTAATGTGATATGCAAAAAAAAAGTACCGAACGTAACCATTTCCAATGACCACACATATACAACAGTGTGAATACAAAGGGAGTGTGAATTGAGATTGCTAAGTACTTCTCCTATAAAATAAAATAAAATATCAATTAAGTAAAAAGCAAATATAAAATAAACTATACTAGAAATGATTTTTGTATTATAGTATAATGAAATGGAAGAGATGAGCTGTGATGCAGAAATATGCAAATACTATTGAAAACAAGAGAATACCCTCAGAGAATTAAAAAATCCTAACAACAGGACTGAACTTTAGTATCTACCTATCAAAATTTCAGTTTTGTTCGAGCATAAATTGAAGGATGTAAATTCAAGAGTGCAAACGCAGCATGTACAATGGATTAAAACAACAAATATATTAGGCCCACTCTACACAAATCTGCAATCTGAGAATTAAGGATAAAAAGAGCATGCTCCAACAACAATTTCATAGAAGTCTTTATTACTCAAATAGAAGAATGTCACAGCAAGTTGTCATCTCACAAAAGCTCCTACTACAACCTACAAGCTAACAGTACTCACTCTTATTATCTATTTCTACAAATGTCTAACTAGTGTGCCCATCCTTTTCATTTATAAGTTAAGAGAAGGTGTTGTTAGAAAACATGCTAATGATAGCGTTAGTGGTGCATCTCCCTTGAGCATGAGCAACTCCCTCATAACTTTGCCTTGTATGCAAGGCTTTTCTTTTAGAGTAGTGCTTTATCATAGTAGATATAACTCCTCCCCTGAAGGTGCCTCATTCCATAATTGTGCACTCATGAATGCACCTAAGATGATGGTGTTAATCTCCTCAACTAGTGTGCCATACTTGGTGGGTGTGACCCAACAACTAATTTGTCTATCCTCGAAGGTGTCGTTATAAGCTTCTAGCTATATTTAAGAATCTTTCTGACTGGTGTACCACAATCTAGCTTTGCAATGCTGGTGTTGTTCAACTTCTCAAGGTTGAGGTGAGAGCAACTCGGACCAACTAGGTAATCTAACACTCTTGAGAAAAAAAAAATTCCAATAACCCAGGATTCTCCCCCAACTTGTCAAACTTCCCCTTTGTTAGGAGCTTTGTCAAACTATTAACCATATGCAACTTTTTCAGAATGTGGTCCAACACTACTAACTCCCTAATGAACTTGGAATCTTAGCAAATTGTATTGAATATCAAAGTGTTTGAAATGGTCATGACACATTGGATTTTCATAGAGCTTGATGTAACTTTGATTCTCACAAGAGACAATATTGGGCTTCAACAACTGATTGGTTGATTCTACAATCAAGTTGCAAATCTAGATAGCTTCATAATAAGTATATGAAACTGCCATATACTTTGCTTCAGTGGAACTGAATGCAATTGTTTCTTTCTTCTTGTTGATTTAATAAAAATGATTTATAAAATGATAATGATGATGTTTAAAATGAGCCTTATGATGGTCTATTTATACACATTGATTGTTCATGAGGTGTAGGGGTATGTTTATAACATCACTGCCCTTGAAAGCTTTGTCTTGAAAGCACAGTAATTAGAATTTTCTTTAGCTAAGCACATTTTTGTGGTGGAATGAAGTTTATCAGATATCTATTTATACTTTGTAGAGGTTTGACTTTGTTTGTCCTTTAAGTGTTGGTGAAGCTTCTTTGTATTTTTTGCATCAAAGTCTAAGGTCTTTTGACCTGATTGTTTAACATGAAAGCTTTATGCTTATTGGCAATATATTTTAAATACCTACATGATCAAGAAACTGTTATGGTTAATTAAATTACTAGTTAGGTACTACAAAAAGAGGATGATGTTGAGAGGGCTTGCCTGGGTGACTGACGTAGGGCTAGGCCTGCAAT
>CM076583.1:1156275664-1156359288 GCA_034641835.2 Pinus albicaulis | reverse complement strand
ACCCAGGATCTTTAAAACTCTGTGCATATAAGAATGCATCCCAGCATTTACCCAAATCAAAAACTTCAATCACTGGCCAATTCACACTTTCCCATTTCAATCTGCGGAAGCTTTCCAATATATGTTCAACATCATTCAATACCATCTCATATATTATCAATGTCAATCCACTCACCTTCAAGCAAATTCATAACTTTTGAAACAATATTCAAATGCTTCCTTAAACCATATCAATGCCAATATTCACATGGGCTTATACACATCATCTCAAAATTTCAATCTGCATTTCCAATTCAATCTTAACGCTTTCATACCCATCATTCAATTATAAAGCCAAATCATACACCTTTTAAGATCAGATTTCAACTCACACTCAAAGGTCAAATGTACCTATGTTTTAATTCAACTTGACATTGTTTATTACACACTCATTCCCACACGCAAGCTCTTCAGCTTATATCCACACAAATCATACTTTCATAACCCAAAGACTTGGATTGTATCCTCACTTTAATGCACATTTAAAAAAAAAACTTCATTTGAAAGTTCGCTCCAATCAATATTATGAAACAATCTACCTTTTTTTGTGTGAATCATCCCAACTCCAATCTTTCATTCTTATAATGCTGGAGTTTAAAATCAAAACTCAATAAAAAGATGCGCCCTTACCCAATGCTTAATTCTTATATATTTTCCCACTGATCTCAAACAACAAACTGCTCGAAGTTTTCAAATCAGCGAACCTGAAACTGCTCGAAGTTTTCAAATCAGCAAACCTGCATATATGGTTTTGACAGAACATGACAAGTCTAAAATTCCAGCCTGTATTAGAAGTTAGAACTTTCGCATAAATTCTGAACAACCACTGCTGACAGCGCCTACCTTTGATGGTATTAACCCTTCTTACCAATAACGTATTGCCCAATAGGTGATGCCGCTGCTTTTAATGATCAAGACATTTCCACAGTTCTTTATCTCTTGTGATAATAAGCATGTCAATAACCTTCGATTGGTTACACGGCTTGCTTTCAAAACTGAGCAGATGCAATAAAACGCAACTGAAACAGGGTGATAATTCGTGGAGGTTATAGATTTCCATGATCTGTTGTGAACACATATGAATAATGCATAAATCAAGACATTCACAAACAAGGAATCTCATTCACATAAGTTCTCACCAAACAGCGTGTGATCTTAAATTCGATTGAAGTTTTATGCAGTACGCATTGAACATCGTTCAGAAACTCAGCGCTTAACACCAATTTAATATTATAGCAAATTCTCATACATCGATCTTTCCATAGCTACGCATTTGATATATCGAATTGAAAAATCGAATTTCATTAATGTTGCAAACGCTGTCAGTTTCATTTCAAACCTGCGCCCTTTCAATTGCAAACAGAGATTTTAAACCTTCCACCGTCGCTTCAAAGCACTAGCCAAATAGCAATTATTGCTATCGAATAAGCTCAGAATTACACAAGCCTGACATAATAGAGTTTTGCGTACAGGACTTCACTCCAAAACTACAGACTTAAAATGTATTAAAATGTTGGCGCTCTTCTCTTTTCATTTTCTATTAATCAAATTCAGATCGATATAGCACAACCAATCATAAACTCATGCACAGATAACAATTGTTATATTAATATCAATCCTTTTAGCTTGGACACATAAATCGATCTCACAATTTCTTTTATTGCAGGTTTCCTTTGGTCAATCTTCCCAACAATCGATACCTCAATCACATATATACAGTTAACCAAAAATAAATATAACTTCCACAATCAATCAATGTATATAAACTGAAACAAAACAATGACTTACAACTTTTTCTGGCCAGATATTTCAATTCCGTGGCCCTTTACAATTGCTGAAGGCTTACAGCCTTGCTGTTTAAGCCTACTCTCAATCACACACTCTCTCACAATCTCAATGTGTTTTTCTCTCAAAATCACCTCCTATTTATACAATTTTAAAAAATCATTTAATTAAATGCTCAATCCCTTCAATTCCTCAACAAACCCCTAAATCTCTCAACATCCCTAAAGGATAGATCTTTATCCCTAAAATCCTTCAACTAATTAAATTCCCTCATATCCTTTTATTAAATAAAAAGATATTTACAAAAATCCTCACCTTCTCCTATTTTATTCAAATTAATTAATAAAATATTAAAAATCATCACACCCCCTCTTAACATATTTACAAAATAAAAAAACGCCCTTGATGCTCCTGCATCAGACTCCCCATGTAAGAAAATTCATGACCACCTGGTCATAAGTCTGGATATTTCCTCCTGGATCCCAAATTTTATTTTCCTTGCTTGTCAATTGCTTTACTGCTGTTGCTATCTGCTGTTTTCTTCCAGGTTTCCATATTTTGTGCTGTAGTGCTCCACTTGCTCTGCTCTTGCAATCTTTTGCTATCTTTCTCTTGTTATCTTTCCTTTTCTTTCTTGATGTTGTCTTTCTCTGGGAAGTTTTTATCATTAACCTCCTTATCAACTCAATTTCTTTGTCCAGTATGTCCTCTGTCTGCTGATTGTTTCCAACATCTTCAATAAAAAATGTTTCTCTTGCTGTCACTATGGATGTTGCGGCCTCCCTAACATCCTGTCCCTCTGCAACACTCCTTTTCTCATCATCTGCAATTTCATCTACAACTTCTTTCTCCGGCTCAAATGTCTCCAGCAAACATTTCAGCATTTTAACTCCAGCATAATCTCCATCTTCCCCTTCGACAATCTTCAGTGATTGTCCATCATCATCTTGATTGATTCTGGCAATCCAATCAAGTTTTGCAAACACTGCAGCTTCACCCTCTGTCACTGTAGCAGCTCCAAAATTTCGTACACCAGTCTTCTCTTGGCCAAACAGACAAGCCAACTCTTCCTTGTCACCTATGGTAACAAATTTCTGCATATGAGACATCACTGTCTCATCTTCTTTCTGCAACTGTTCTCCTTCTTCTAAGACAATTCCAAATGATGGACTGTCTTCTACATCATATGTAAACACAATCAAATGGTCAACATAAAAATCATAACACTCACTTGTCGATTCAGTCATCTGCAGCTCCAAGTCTTCTTCAGGACTCAGAAAATATTTACTGGCTTTCGTCTCAGCTTTCTCTGGCAACACTCCAGTAAGCTGCTCCAACTCTTCTGTTAGCACATCAGTATGCTGATTTGCATTCATCATGAGACTGTCAGCTAGTCTCGCCTTCTTACCATCATCTACTTCATGACTGTCTTTCATGAAAACTTTCCTGCCTTGCTTCCTCAACAAATTATCCTGCACATAAGTCCTTTGCCTCTCCAATTCTCTTCTCTGAAGATCTAGTTTCCTATACAACTCAACAATTTCATTAGGAGTAGAACTCGGAAACTTTACATAATTTTCCATACCTTCACCAGCTCTTGACTCATCATCAGTTGGTCTTTCTTTCTCTGCATCAACATTCTGATTAGACTCCTTTGTCTTCATTGCCTCCTGAGATCTTGCCATCTCAGCATCAATTTGAACAGCCTTCAGATTCAATTCTCTTTCCTGAACAAACTCTAAAGCTTGCTCATCTCCCTGTACTCTACCTGCAAACATACACAACTCGTCAGTTTTAAAACTACAAGACTTTTCAGTCTTGACTGCTTCCTCCAACACATCCTTCTGAACAAATCTGCATGTGGAATCTTCAAATTCCAACTCTGGCTCAAGAACTCTAAGTTCCTTTTTCAACAAGGCAATCACAATTTGCCTCAACCTCCTCTGCAATTGTCGCCAAATCATTCTCTTTCCCTTCAGTGGAAAGATCCAACCTCTATTCTGATTTTCCTGCTCTTGCAGCCATTCCTCTAGTACTTGCAATTGTACCTTCATTACTGCAATCTCTCTTTCTCGAACTTCTGCAGTCATCTCATCTCTGTGGCATTCTTCTGAACCTCTTCTCTGATCCTCCATGATCATCTTCTCCATGAGTTGTTCACTCACCATGAGTTGCACTAGTCTCTACGACAACAATCTCTTCTGCTGCCACTTACCTCACCAAGCCCTCCTCACTCAATCTTTTGGTAAGTACTTGGTTCACTGCCTCTGAAACCTTTTGAGCACTTTCCTCTGCTCTCTCTCTGGGCTATCTCTTCAACTCACCTTCTTCTTCAGGACACTGCAATTGTCCTCCTTATTCAACCTTTATCTGAATGCCAGGTTCACTGCCATCATCTTATCTGCAACCACAAACTTCAATCCATAAATTTCAAATAAGAAAATCATCTCACCTGCCTGATCTCGTCCTTCATTCACTTCTGCAATTTTCTTCACTGCAATCCTGTTCACTTGCAATTGTGTATGATGCATATTAAAATCTGATCTTCATCATTCATCACACATTCAAAAATACATTTCAACAAACCTTTTTGTATTTATTCAGAAACAAAAAAAAACATTCTTCAATCTCAACAGAGCCAAGCTGTGATACCAAATGACGCAGGGCTAGGCCTGAAATACCCAGGATCTTTAAAACTCTGTGCATATAAGAATGAATCCCAGCATTTACCCAAATCAAAAACTTCAATCACTGGCCAATTCACACTTTCCCATTTCAATCTGCGGAAGCTTTCCAAGATATGTTCAACATCATTCAATACCATCTCATATATTATCAATGTCAATCCACTCACCTTCAAGCAAATTCATAACTTTTGAAACAATATTCAAATGCTTCCTTAAACCATATCAATGCCAATATTCACATGGGCTTATACACATCATCTCAAAATTTCAATCTGCATTTCCAATTCAAACTTACACACTTTCATACCCATCATTCAATTATAAAGCCAAATCATACACCTTTTAAGATCAGATTTCAACTCACACTCAAAGGTCAAATGTACCTATGTTTTAATTCAACTTGACATTGTTTATTACACAATCATTCCCACACGCAAGCTCTTCAGCTTATATCCACACAAATCATACTTTCATAACCCAAATACTTGGATTGTATCCTCACTTTAATGCAGATTTAAAAAAAAAACTTCATTTGAAAGTTCGCTCCAATCAATATTATGAAACAATCTACCTTTTTTTGTGTGAATCATCCCAACTCCAATCTTTCATTCTTATAATGCTGGAGTTTAAAATAAAAACTCAATAAAAAGATGCGCCCTTACCCAATGCTTAATTCTTATATATTTTCCCACTGATCTCAAACAACAAATTGCTCGAAGTTTTCAAATCAGCGAACCTGAAACTGCTCGAAGTTTTCAAATCAGCGAACCTCCATATATGGTTTTGACAGAACATGACAAATCTAAAATTCCAGCCTGTATTAGAAGTTAGAACTTTCGCATAAATTCTGAACAACCACTGCTGACAACAACTACCTTTGATGGTATTAACCCTTCTTACCAATAACGTATTACCCAATAGGTGATGCCGCTGATTTTAATGATCAAGACATTTCCACAGTTCTTTATCTCTTATGATAATAAGCATGTCAATAACCTTCGATTGGTTACACGGCTTGCTTTCAAAACTGAGCAGATGCAATAAAACGCAACTGGAACAGGGTGATAATTCGTGGAGGTTGTAGATTTCCATGATCTGTTGTGAACACATATGAATAATGCATAAATCAAGACATTCACAAACAAGGAATCTCATTCACATAAGTTCTCACCAAACAACGTGTGATATTAAATTCGATTGAAGTTTTATGCAGTACGCATTGAACATCGTTCAGAAACTCAGCGCTTAACACCAATTTAATATTATAGCAAATGCTCATACATCGATCTTTCCATGGCTACGCATTTGATATATCGAATTGAAAAATCGAATTTCATTAATGTTGCAAACACTGTCAGTTTCATTTCAAACCTGCGCCCTTTCAATTGCAAACAAAGATTTTAAACCTTCCACCGTCGCTTCAACGCACTAGCCAAATAGCAATTATTACTATCGAATAAGCTCATAATTACACAAGCCTGACATAATAGAGTTTTGCGTACATGACTTCACTCCAAAACTGCAGAATGTATTAAAATGCTGGCGCTCTTCTCTTTTCATTTTCTATTAATCAAATTGAGATTGATATAGCACAACCAATCATAACCTCATGCACAGATAACAATTGTTATATTAATATCAATCCTTTTAGCTTGGACACATAAATCGATCTCACAATTTCTTTTATTGCAGGTTTCCTTTGGTCAATCTTTCCAACAATTAATACCTCAATCACATATATACAGTTAACCAGAAATAAATATAACTTCCACAATCAATCAATGTATATAAACTGAAACAAAACAATGACTTACAACTTTTTCTGGCCAGATATTTCAATTCCGTGGCCCTTTACAATTTCTGAAGGCTTACAGCCTTGCTGTTTAAGCCTACTCTCAATCACACACTCTCTCACCATCTCAATGTGGTTTTCTCTCAAAACCCCCTCCTATTTATACAATTTAAAAAATCATTAAATTAAATGCTCAATCCCTTCAATTCCTCAACAAACCCCTAAATCTCTCAACATCCCTAAAGGATATATCTTTATCCCTAAAATCCTTCAACTAATTAAATTCCCTCATATCCTTTTATTAAATAAAAAGATATTTACAAAAATCCTCACCTTCTCCTATTTTATTTAAATTAATTAATAAAATATTAAAAATTATCACACCCCCTTTTAACATATTTACAAAATAAAAAAAACACCCTTGATGCTCCTGCATCAGTGACTCTGGGAGCAACCTGGAGGTGGTCAAACAAGCTCTTCTAAGTCACAAATCTGAAGAGAAAAAACCGGTGATGTATATGTGGTTGCTCCAACTGGGCTGTATTCGATATATATACTTGGGATGTGTGAGGCTTGTACCAAAGGCTTCAGCCATCTGGTGCAGTTTCCAAAGAGTGATGCACATCTTGGGACAAAGACTGGTTTGGGAGTTCAACAATGGAAAAAATATTCTAATTGGAGTAGACTGAATGCTCGCGTCTGAAAATGCAATTCTCTTTGATTCACACCTACTTCACAGACCTCATCACAGTGGCATTCTTTCTCTCTTTGATCTTATATACTGCTAGAACCTCGGGGCTCCCATATGGAAATCTGCAGAGATGATGGGGTTACGCGGCAGTGAAGCACACAGCTGGGAATGCCATAAAGCTCTTCTACAGGCGATTGGATTATCTTTCAAAGGGGAAGGTGAAATTCTGCTTTGGAATGGAAAATTCAAGGGTGCGGGATTACTTGTTAAGGATGAGTATGAAAATCAAAATTTCTAAAATGACTCCCGACCCTACGTTGTCTCCTTTTTATATTGCATGGAATCTTAAGATCCCTACAAAGATAATATTATTTGCATGGTTATTGTGGAAAAACAGAGTACTAACTTGGAAGGTATAATGAAAACAAGGATTTTATGGTCCTAGAAGATGTCCATTTTGTCTCCAGCATGAAGAGATTGCTTCTCATCTTTTCTTCACATGTACCTTCTCTCTTTCTATTTCGCAGCATTTTGCTGGGCTTATAGGTGACCCTTATTGGCCTCCTTCTCACTGTATTCAATTTATCAAATCTTGGGTTGTTTTAAGTTTCTCTTACAAATATTTACCCTTTTATGTGTTTTGGGACATCTGGAATGCTTGAAATTGTTGGATTTTCAAAGGGGTTCCCCAACAACACTCCAAGATTACAGGGAATATTTCTTTATGGATTAATGATCGTCCTTGTATCTCCATATTCTCCTTTATGCTGTTTTCAATCAGATGATGTTCCCACTGACCCTTGGTATGTATCTGGGCTCAGTGATGTTCTATTCAGTTACATATTGGCTGGGTTTTCTATGGTTGGTATGCAGAGTTTTTATGTGTTTTTATGGCCTTTGTACTGTTCTTATGCTGGATTTGGTTTGCCTCTTCATGGGGTTCATATATTTCCTGATATCTGGCATATGCTAGAATGGTATGTCTAATGTGCTGGAAAATGATATTTGATCAACGAATATGAACTATTATATACAACAGCGTTTTTTTCTTCATGTGAAAAAAAAAAGGTCGAATCAAAATATTTAGCATGCAAGGGTTTCAATCAATGCTGCGAAATTGCGAATTTTTCCTTCTAGGATTATAACCACGATATAATACTTTCAATTCCACTTAGGGTTTCGGACATATTTATGTCTTTGCTGAGATTAGACTTCGATTTCACTCAAGTCCTCCACTTCCACGTTAAGCTACAGAGTATTTCTGGTTACATAATATACACAACTCTTTCACCAGTGCTGCAAGGCTTCAAATCTTACAGAGAAGAGTAAGAAGCATACTAGGTATGTCATTACCCTAAATTTCGAAAGCTTTGGCACTTACATGGAAAGCTTCAAACAATTTCATTGAAAAACAATTTTACATGCGATGTTCATATAAAATAAAACGGTTTCACTGAAATGGGTTTAAGACAAACTCTCACCTGATTCATGGAGGTAACGAAAAACCAGGTAGTTCATCTCGCAGGAAGTGATCATGATCGTGGCCATCCATGCCTCTTCTAATAATCCCACTTGAACCCCTCGGTGTAATGGAGCTAATGGAGCTTTCCGTGTTAGTCTCGGGATAGAAATCACCGTGATTGGAGGCACCGAGATTCCAATTTCTTGAGTTCAACCAAGTGTATCAAATCATAGTTGGATAGCATGGATGCACCCTTCCTCATTCATTGGAAAAACCCTGCAACGCGAGGGAAATAGACGAGGAAAACGAAAAATTTTGATATTCGAAAAACAAAAATCCCATGAACTAGTTTTACGCAAAAGCTAAGGAAAAGGGGTTTTGAGAGAGATTATTGAACACAAACTCTACAAGGATTGGAAAAAGTTGTTTCCTACTACTAACTTTTTTATTATGGTATGGTTGTTGATTATGGTATGGTGGTGTAAAAATTTTCATTAAGTAATAAAGTAATGAGTTACAATGGGGTTGGAAAAGATGAGAGTTTAAAAGACTAAATGGCTATGAAGGACATAAAAGCCAAAAAGTAAGTTGAATAAGTTTTGAGGAAGTAGAGATAATGAATGAGTGGTGGTTGAACTTGATGTGAGAAAATGAAGAAGGCAATGAGGGTTTTCAAAAGTAGATTAACTAGAGAGAGAGTAGTGAATTGAGGATGAGAGAGTTGGAGAATTTCAATGAGAACGGTGAGTTGGTGAGCAGATGGTTGTGAAACAAAGGGTTGATGATAAAATATAGCTCAATAAAGAGTGGTAGTCAATGCACCTCAATGAGGTCTAATGAACACACTGGAGTGAGGTTACAAGAGATATGTGATTACAAAGTAGCAGGTTGGATGCAATGTAGGATGAGATTGCAAATGAGAAAGAATCAAATGAACTAATGGGAAACCATATCCTAAGGCCAACAGAGGATAAGAACCTAGTAGTGGGCATGGCACTAAACAATAGCAAAGTTCGCCTTATACCAACCCCGCCCCTTATGCTTCTTAAATACAAATAGGTAACAATACACTAGCTTGTTAATAATGGTTCAAGTCCACCTCGTAGTCAGCTTACTTATGGAGGAAAAATAAAAATTAGAGGAAGTAGTATTAACAATAGTGCAAGTTTGAATATTAAGAGTAGCACACTTGGGAGTTTTAGTTATTTAGAGCAAAAAAACAAGAGCTTCATGAATTTTAGTACCTATGATGCTTTGAATTATAACCTAGGAGCATGTAAGAGAAATAATATTAGAGTGATGTACTACTTAAAAAATTTAGCCATATGTAAATGATTTGGAAAAAAAACATAATGATCCACGTACCTTGATATAAAAAAAAACCTTTAAAATGTCACTTTTAAAATCTCTTATGTAGTTACCTCATGTCATTCGGGTAGATATCACAATTACTTATGTAAGTAATCGTGCGATCATATTTTTCATTCTCTTAAAGGAACTCTTTCTAGACATGCACTCCATCAAGCATAAATCATCCTAACATATAAATTTGAAGTAATATAAATCATCCTATGACTATCCTCGAAAGAATTCTCACCCATAGCCTTGGTGATGGTGTAAGGCTCGTATCAGAATGGTATGAGCTTCTTCTAGGAGTTTGTCAATTGCTATTTATGCAAGTCCAACCATAACTCATCATCAACCTGAAACTTATGTGGATCTGAATGGATTGTGTATCTACTTACACTTGGAGTTCGCAACTTTCTAGAAAATGTCATGAACTCGTTATTGAATTTTTTAGATACATTCCTCAAAATTGGTATCGTTGCTTACCTCGTTCCATGTTTGGGAGGTATCTTCATGTGTTATTCCATGAATATAGCTACATCAATTTGTGTCAATTTTTTGGGACCCCCGAGCACACCTGAAAAGACTTGTGGGCGATAGAAATATGAAGAGTTATGTCAAATTTCTGTTGAAAATGTGGAAGGCTTTCAACATGTGTATGTGGATCCTCACAATTGTATACTCTAAGGAAATCTACAATAATCATATGGGTACTTTTTATTATCAATCTAGGGATGGAAGGCAGTGGATTTGGTCAAGCTTGATGTCTGTCATGGACCAGAGGTTAAACCAGAAATAATGAGGAACTTACTATCCCTATCAAGAAATATGGTCTTTGGCAACCCAAAATGAAGCAAAATATGCTCGAAGAAGAGCTTATGAGTGGATTTTGTTTCAACAGTCTTCTTATAGGGTGCCAAAATTCTCGTCCAAAGGAAGTGATCAACAAAAATAACAAAAACTCGGATGATGTTGAAAGGGCTTGCTTGGGTGACTCTGGGAGCAACTCGGAGGTGGTCAGACAAAGCTTTTCTAAGTTACAAATCTGAAGAGAAAAAACTAGTGATGTATATGTGGTCTCTCAACCTGGGCTGTATGGAAAATCTTGGCAGAGAGTGTTTACCTTTCTGTGTCTTCACGAAAATAGGTTTTCTGGTCACAGAATAAGATCACTACATGTAGGTGATGGTTCTGTAGTAATTTCTCAGCCTTATCGTCAGAATGGCTAACAAAGAGGATCGGGTTTGAATAAAGGATATAATTTGATGAATTTGGAGATTTAGAGTTAAAGAAAAATTTTTGGTGATGTTTGGATGGGTGCTAATTTGTAGGGTTTTCCATTTTTATAATTTTATTTGTTGTGCTTTCTACCATGCTACCTAGTTGCTTTCCTGTTGCCCTAGCATTTTAACTTTTTCGATGTCTATCTCTCTATTGTTTCTTTCCCCATTTGAAATGTCATCCTTATTTGGTAGGTGTTTTCTTCAATATAGTGTGAATATTTTTCCATCACATAGCTTCTATGGGGTTTGTCTACGCAAATAGCTTGTAAGGCTCATTCATCAGGGTATTTGATGAAATGAAATGATTATCGATGATCACCAACTAATGGTACCTGCAGAGATTTACTCTAACAATTCTACAGTTTTCTTGTGCCAACAATTATACAACATTTTAACCTCATGAACTAGTCTCCTCTGTTCTCTTAGATGATTCTATAAGCACTTATTGTTGTTGTCAAAGCTTTTACTCTCTAGTCCCATTGAGCTATTTCAGTTATTTGTGGACATTGATCTATTTTCATTTCATTTCTTCAATTTTTCTGGCTGTTATGTGTTACCTTTGGCCAGTGCCTTCTTTCTTACCTATGCTTTTTCTGCTTAAGCATTCTAGCCAACCAGAGAAACGAGGGCAGCAAGAGCCACACAGTCCAGCCAAGGCCCAGCAGGGGCAGCGTAGAGGCAGCAGGAGCCACGCAGGGCTGATGCAGGCCTCGTCAGGGTAGTGCAGGGGTAGTGTAAGCCCTTCAGGTGTGACGCATGCCATTACTAAGCAGCGAAGACTCCGACATAGGCCAGTTAGGCTAACATAGAGGGATTCAGAGTAGCGTATTACTGTCGTTTTTATTTCTCTATTGGGTGAACCAGTTTTGGTGCCCAGGATTGTTGTACTTAGATTCTGCATAATAATGAAAACCTTCCAAATCTAGCTACACCGGGTTTCCCACATTGGGTTTTTTCCGGGGATAGTTGTCCAAAAAATCCGTGTGTCACTTTGTCTATGAGCATTATTCAGTATTTGATCTATGTGTGTAGGTTTCTAGTTGTATTTACTATTTACTTCGCTAATTTATTGAATATTTCAGAAATTAACTTGTAACTTAATTCAAGTAGGAGAAGTAAATCAAGATACTGCAATAGGGTTTATTCGATTAAGAAATTTTCACATTCCCTAGGTCTAGCCCCATTAGGTCACCTAGGGCAACAATTTCCCAGGAATCTAGCTAGAGGAAAACTTCTACCTCCTAGAGGCAGTTGCGTTGCTAGGTGCCCTCACTCTCCTCAGAACTTGGGCCAATTCCGACGGTGGAATATATGGATACCTCAAGCCCTAGCTCTAGGATCAAGTTTTGCCTAGGTGTTCCCAAGGATAGAACCTACTAGGATCAATTTGACCTATCGAAGTAAAAACACTTGTCTGATCCTTTCCCATCACCTTGTCCAGGATAGGAACATCATTGGTTGCTAAATTCCATCCTCGAACCTGGGTTGGGTCCACTTGGCCTCGTGTGGTCCCATTTGGTGTCAAAGGCCTTTCATTAAGGACCATTTGGGAATCCAAGTTCCCAAAGGATTTTAGGGATTTAGAACTTCCTTAATAAGTCTTATTATTTTCCCTCAACTCGTCAATCCCCCTCCTCTCTCCCTACAAGATAATTCCCTTTCTTAAAAGGAAAGCAAGTCCCACTCTTTATTTTATCTTAGGGAAAGGGTTTCGAGGGTCACTTCCCACCTATTCATTTACCTATACTCTACAAGTGACTTCCTAAACTACCGAGACTCCACCCATAAGTGAAATTTCGTGAAGAGCAAGGATCCTTAGCTGTGGTGACAATGAGCTAAGCCTCCATCGTTTCCCTTATCCTAGCAGTCTCCCTCTTAGGAACCCCCTTTATATCCACTACTAGTTTGAGTGGTAACAAGTTGTTCACAATTCCATTTGTGAACAACTCTTTGGTATTCCTGCTTTTTCCATACTACAGGTCCAAGATGAGAAGTCCAGGGCTATGTAGGCTGCCCTTCTTCTCACTGAATCAATCCTCTACAATATAGTGAACTAGGGCTAGTTGGTTGGCCCACTTGACTATTACTTTAGTCCTTCAAAGTTTGCACATCCTTAGGCCCTATACACCTGCTCTTCTACCAATTTTGTTGTCCTTCACCAAAACAAGAGTCAAGGCTCTTCTTTGACAGTAACCTAACAACCCTCCAACTCTACTTGGCCTAGGATCGATCTCAAGCAATCAAGTGGAAGCATATGCATTACTTCAAGGATTAATGTTGACAAAAGAACATCATTTTATTATTTGATTGTTGTTGGTGATTTTAAACTCCTTATTCATCATATAGTAGTTGACTCTCTTCCATTTATGTATATCATGTGCTCGGGGAAAACAAACAATAATCAAATGCAATGGAAAATGAAGGAGTGAATTAGAATTTGGGTGAATTGAGTTTCAATGAAGGATTAATGTTGACAAAAGAACATCATTTTTCTTCTTTGATTGTTGTTGGTGATTTTAAACTCCTTATTCATCATATAATATTTAATTATCCTCCATTTATGTATATCATGTGCTCTAGGCAAACAACCAAGAATCAAATACAATGTAACATGAAGGAGTGAATTTGAATTTGGGCGAATTAGGGTTCAATGGGAAAACCTAATGGCGCCCTCTCCCTTGACATTTTCTTCATGCAATTAAAAAGGTAAAGACCTCCTCACCACGGGTACCATTTTTTTAATAAAAAAATATACAACATGGAATTGAATCAAATGAAGCCCCATGCAATGGCACTGCAAGCCCTTTTGATTAATCATCCCCCATACCAGCCAATGTGATAACTACTATAGGATGGGGAGGCCAGTTCAAGTGAAAAAAATGTCGTTACAACCCCAAGTATCATTCAAACAATTCAAAAGGTGGGCCCTTGATTTTGTAGACCTGATCATGCCAATGTCCCGAAAGAAGAAATATATTCTAGTGTTCATTGACAATTTTACGAAATGGGTCGAGGCCAAGGCGCTAGCTCCAGCAAATGAACGAGAAATTGTCAATTTTCTTTATGAGGAGATTTTTACCAGGCTCGGTGTGCCAAGAGAGGTCATTATCAACCATGAAATGCAATTCACATCCAAACTAATCAAATTTATCATGGAGTAGTATCAGATTAAGCACTGGACTTCTACTCCTCATACAACTTATGAAAATTTAACATTTGGAGGCAGTCACTTAACAACCGCATCTAAAAGTGTAATTCTAATGACATTTGGGGGGAGGGGGGATTGTCCAAAAATACTTCCAAAAGTTACATTGTCGTGACTTTTAAGGGCGGTTAAGGGATTCTAAGTTAGCAGTTAGGGGTTAAGGGTTTGGTGGCTTAGGGTTTAAGGGATCAAGGGTTTAATGGGTTATGAGTTATAAGTGTAGGGATTAAAGGATTATGGTTTGGGGGTTACAGGGATAGGGAATTTAGTGGTTATGGGTTAAGGGCTTATGGGTTGTGATAATAGGGCCCCTAGTCCCCTTATCACAACTATTGGGGGTCCCCCTATCAATTTCTCTTATTTCCCTCTCTTTATTCCCACTA
Source organism: Pinus albicaulis (assembly GCA_034641835.2). Classification (NCBI taxonomy): domain Eukaryota; kingdom Viridiplantae; phylum Streptophyta; class Pinopsida; order Pinales; family Pinaceae; genus Pinus; species Pinus albicaulis. The sequence goes on along the minus strand of CM076583.1, from coordinate 1,156,344,614 downwards.
GCCTCTCTGCCCTCAGGTCATAAGGCCCCATATCATTCCCTAATGTTAGGATTATAGATTTCAATAAATCTCACTTCTACCCATCCATGATACCCTTATTTCCCGTTTCCCCATTCAATACACCAAAAAAATCCCCATCCCCAAAATTTAATGAAAAATAAACATTTGGAGGTGGTCATTAGATAGGGGTCATAAAATAATTTTAGCTAGGTAAGAGTTGTAAAAGAATCTTAGGTAGGAGATGTAAAAGTTGTTAGCGCTCGAATCTACCTTAGGCTGAAATAAGGTAAAACTCAAGGCCACATCAAACCACGCTCAGTCTCGTAGCTAGCCCTACGAGGACAGGAGAGGGCTCTCTCCGGGTCTATCTTGGCAAAAGGTCTTCAAAGGGGCTGAGATGACTTATAATGGATACTGATTTTAGGCTAGTAAATATATAGGAAGGTTTGATTTAAATTTTTTGGGTTTTTTGTTGGAAAAATGGGAGAAACAATTTTGGGTTTCGGGGATAAGGTTAGATCTTTGCAGAATTCGAGTTGGGGCAAGGTAGGCAGTAGACTTGTTGCTAGTATACTCAGAAGTAATCTGCAGCGGATCTTTCTTCATCTCCCACCGATCTAGGAATTGTGTCTAAAGCTCTTGTAATGTATTGATACTTGCGGGCTGTAAAGCTCTAAACCATTTACGAACCTCACCTCCAAAAGTCTGGGCGAACAATCTCATGGACACATTTTCTTCATCTATTTCATGCAGGTCCAAGAAATCTGTCATTCTAACAATATGCTGCTGAGCGGACACACTCTGCGGAGTGCCATCAAATATTGGAATCTTACTCTGATAATCAGCGGGCATAGGATCCAAATTTGCAGGTAAAACAAGAGGTGTGAATATACCAGCCATGGCTCTTGGTGGATTTATAATCTACTATCTTGGAGAAATAGGTGGAATAGGAGCAGTAGATGGACGAGGTGTATGCGGTGGAGATGGAGGAGGAACTACTGCTGATTGCTGATCAGAGATCTCAGGCTGTACGGGAATGGTAGGGATAAAGGGGGGTTCAGTGGGAATCCGTGAACCGGATGCAATTTCAGATGGTCCAAGAGTTTGTGAAGCAGATTCTATAAATTCAGCGATGTTGGTTGCCACAATGGAGTTTTGAAGATTTAGAATATAATTATCAATAGATCTATTTGCTTGTTCAACTTCTAGATACTTGATGAACTCAGGATTGATGACGGTAGAACCGATAGCACTTTCGGACTTGGTTTCAAACAATGATAACTCAAACTGATCGTCAAACTCAATATCTTCAATGTATTCAAAAACAGTGGGGTATGAGTGAGATTTGACCAAAGGAATGATGGGAGCTTCTCGACAGAAAATTCTTGGGATTAGGTTGGGGTTCTCATATATTGGAGGTAGATTTGGATCAGGATTTGATCTAGTATGCCTTCGAAAAGCCAGTGTATAAATCTATTCCAAAAATGGAAGGGACACAACCGATTATTTTCAGCCTATCGACTTCTAGACTCAATCATCCAAAAGTCTAGAACGAACAAGTGTACTGGGGTAATTTTCAAATCAAGTGCTGCATTCACAAGCTAACCGGAGATCGAATGAAGCAGCGTTTATCTACTTCCACTTAAGCATAGCAAAAGCGTTTCGAAAGCTACCTGGCATGACTTCAGACTCCGTCTATAACTCATGAAATGAACACACCAACAAGAAAACCATTGAGATTTTATTCCCTAGTATGGTCGTCACTATGTTAGCGCTCGAATCTACCTTAGGCTGAAATAAGGTAAAACTCGAGGCCACATCAAACCACGCTCAGCCTCGTAGCTAGCCCTACGAGGACAGGAGAGGGCTCTCTCCAGGTCTATCTCGGAAAAAGGTCTTCAAAGGGGCTAAGATGACTTATAATGGATACTGATTTTAGGCTAGTAAATAGATAGGAAGGTTTGATTTAAATTTTTTGGGTTTTTTGTTGGAAAAATGGGAGAAACAATTTTGGGTTTCGGGGATAAGGTTAGATCTTTGCAGAATTCGAGTTGGGGCAAGGTAGGCAGTAGTCTTGATGCTTTTTGATTAGGTGTATGGATGGATCATAATGAAAAGGAGCTGAAGAGGGCAAGGAAAAGCAGGAATCCTCTTCAAACTGGCGAAAACATATAAAACTAAACAAATTTAAATGCAGAGCACTGGAATCAATGGATTTCAACCTCATTTACTCATTCATTTAGTTTTATAAGAAAAAGAATGGAATGGCATACATTAAACATTAAATAAATTATAAATAACTAAGAGAACACACCATCAAAACTGAAAGCCACAAGAATCCCAACAGGTGCTGCAAAACCTCTGATCTTTCCTTAGCCAAAATGCAAAAAATATGTACAATAGTGTGCCAAAGTTTTCCCAAGAGTCCAACCCTGAAATTTTCTTAGAAAATACATCATATAGACCATCCTAACCCCTTCCCATGCCTCTAGGGGTCGAATTCCTCCTTCTAGGAGCAGTTTCAACCAATTCTAAACAAGGAGCTAAAATCTAGGCAACCAAACAACTTGCCTCTAAAAGGAAGGAAACTGATTCATTCACTTGATTTTTACTTTTTTGTGAGTGAATCATCTAGAATAGGTAAAAGTGAGTCAAAGTTACATTACAACAACAAAATGACATCAAGATAACTCAAAAATTACATCCACAATCAAAACTGGTCCAACTGGCCGAAATTCTGAGCTGGAAGATGAAAAATTGATAAAAAATCTCTATGCGCCGTGCGCCAAAGCTCTATGCACCGTGAACCTTTGGAAATTATTTTGGAGCACTTCCCAACATCAAAATCAATCTCATGGTAGCTTTTTGGAAAGCCCTGGATGTCTGCTATCCAATCCAAGTGGAATTTCTCAATTTGGAGCTCATTTTCCCCTCCAAAACTTCATTCTCCCACAAGCACTTCCTGCTGGTGCAAAAGGTGGTAGAAAGGTGATTTTCATGGTGTTTTTGGCCCTTTTGATCATCCAGATAGGACTTTCTGAAGTCACGCCAGGTAGCTTTCGAAACGCTTTTGGTAAGTTATCAAAATGGCTACCCAGCGTGACTTCAGAATGTCCTATGGTAAGTTATTGAAAGCTACCTGGCGTGACTTCAGATAGTTTTCTGGAGGAAAAATATCTTAGAGACCGCGTGAAAAATGTCCTATTTTTGCCCACCAATGTGAAAGCTCTAAATAATTTCAAAAAAAATCGGGTGCGAGCAAAGCGCTTTATCATGGATGGGGTGAAGGATCATGTGGTACCACACATTTTAGAGAAGAGGACGACACATGATATGTTGAAATATTTGACCACGTTGTATCAAGGAAGCTTTGTCCAACAGAAGATTCTTCTAGAGAACCAAATGCATATGTTCCAAATGCACAAGGGAGAGGAGATTGATCCCTTCCTCTTCAGACTGCAGACGATCCGAGATCAGTTGATTGCCATGAGGGCAACTCTGGATGAAGGGCTCTTGGTGAGGACTGCCCTGAATGCAGTCACTAATGAGTGGGATACCTTTGTCCAAAGCATCTTGGGCAGAGAAAAACTCCCAAATTGGGGTGACATGTGAGCTATCCTTCGACAGGAGGAGGAGGGAGATGTAGCCCTAGCATCAAAGGGACATTGGCAACAAGGGAAGAAGAAGGACACTTCGCCAACACTTGTCCTAAGAGGAAGGAAAAAGAAGCTTCAGATTCCAAGGTAGCAACAACTAGAGGGGACAGTGGTAGTGAGGATGATGTGGCCATGAGTGCTCATGTCTTGAGAGAAGAGGTGGGGTGAGATAGATCTGTAGAGCAGCTACAGATGGGAAGGCAGGATCCTTGAGTTGCCCAGAATCTTGGATCACATACGAGCTACGAGAGCCTTACGACAATAACAGGATGATTGGAGCAGTGGGTGTAGAAAATCATGGAGAAGCAGAGGCAGTGTTGGGACGCTGAAGTTTGGAGCAGCACAAATGAGAGACAATAGCGCAAAGGTAGTGCTTACGCAGTACAGTGCAATAGACATCGCAGAGCTTCAAAGAGACAACGCAGCGTAGTAGCAGAGGGTGCTTCAATGATGGGATGCAACCCGACTGACTTGTTTGGTGATTGGGTGGTGGTCCTTCAACTGCTTACTTCTCAGCAACTGAGTTGCAGTGCAGGAGTTAGCAGTTAGCAATGGCGGTGCTATGGGCAACATGATGCAACAATTTGAGAGGGAGATGCAGTACGGATGTGGTAGTGTCATTGGTAGTGACATGGGCAGCAGTACAGAGAGCAGCATCGCAGTGGATGGAGGTCAGCAGTCCAAGCATCGGCGCAAAGACTAATGCTAGAGATCAAGGTGACACTTTAGTGGGGAACTATTACTAGAGCACACTCCTCGCTAAGAGGGAGTGTTGAGATTTTGGGGTAGCATCGGATGTGCTCTAACACCAAAACTTTGTGGAGGGGCTAGAGCACATGAGATCTCCAAGACCCAGAAAAGTGTTTGGAGAAATTCCATTTGGTGTAAAATTTATTCAAATAATTAAATTTTTTAATGGGGACCCTAAGTCTAACTTAGGGAAATTAAAAAAATTAAAGTGAATTAATTTACACATGTGATGAGAACATTCTAAGTGATGTGGATCAAGCTCCTTTTAATATTAGCCATTCATTAGTGATAAGATCATAACCATTGATTTTTCAACGAGAAAAGTATAAAGGAAAGGCTTGGGGTCAATTGGAGAACACACACACAGAATCTAAGAGATCAAATTCTTCTAACGAAGTAGTGCTCGAACGAAGATCAGATCTGAGTGATTTAGAGAAGTAGTGAGGGGCAGATGTAGTGATTGGTCAGGAGGACCAAGAGTACAACGCAGAACAAGGGCAAAAGAGACACAGTGGAGGTAGCGCAGCCATCAGAGGGTGTGACGCAATCCCTAGAGAGGGTGACGCAGGCCCATGTAGGGGCAGCGCAGAGCCTCCAAGGCAAGTATGAAATTCAACTAGAGACTAGGGTTTCTGAGCCGGCAGGGCTGAAAATAGACTTTGGTAGAATTTGATCAGCACAAAGCAAGGGTGACGTAGTTCCTCAGTCAGCGCCACAAAACCTTACATAGTGGCAGCGTATAGATTGTGCAAAGCTAGTTGGGGTTTCACTAGTGGCTCATCCAGATCAGCCAGGACTTGCGAGAGTGAGGTAAAACTCACATTTTCTTTGTAGCCAAGGTTTTTTCTGTTGGGTGAGCCGGATTATGACACCCTAGTTGTACTCAAAATATTATTGCTTAATAATAATAAACCCTCATATCTATTGCACCGATTTTCCCGCATTGGGTTTTCCGAGGACATTTGTCTGAAAAATCTGTGTCCTTTGTCATATGTGCATGATGTTCAGTAAATGATCTGTATTTGTGTAGGTTTCTAGTTGTGTTTACCTTGAATTTTTTTTGAATTTTTTTAGTTAAATAACTTGTGCATAATAAAACAAGTAGGAGAAGTAAATCAATATTTAGCAGTAGGATTTTTGTGCTCAGAAATTCTCACAGTATACAAATCAGAAATAGACTAAGAACCCAATGGCATGCATTAAATCCATTCATTCTCTATGCTTCCCACAAATAAATAACATCAAAGAGTAACAAATATACAAAGAAAAACGAAACTACATATCAAAATGCACACTTGCATTTCTGACCCAAATGACAAAAATCTGCAAAGCCTCCAAACTAAACAGAGTCAACTCCACAAAAAATGAGATTACTTGCACTAATATCAAATGGAAATCAGTATACACTAGCACAGACACATCTAAAATTGTGTTTGGTATGCACATCACTTTTCCAAAGCTAGAGGTTGAATATCTCAAATTTCAATATTTAATATATCAGTCATTTTCTTAACTCAAGATATGCAATATTGACCCTATCAAAACCAAAATTAGATGGATTTGGGATATTATATTCGATGGACCTAACACATAGTATAGATTAAATGTAATTACATGCAAATAAACTATTGATGGACCCACCCACCCCAAGAAAGATGTAGAGCATCTCACATATTTCGATACAAACACAAACAATTATTCATTCAAATACCACATAGTTTATTCTTGTGGTAAGGATATGAATCAAACTAAAACAAGAATTAGAAGAAGAAAAAACATACCTTCGGTCCCTCTCCGCAAGTGCGTGTTCTAAAATTACAGTATATCCAATGTCACAGTTGATGCATTTTCCAAATAATCCTGGCCCGGACAAAAATGGACAAACAAATCAGTATCACATGCCAGGCATAAGCAATCTCAAAGTAAGCATCTGGAAAAGTTCCGTTCATAGTGCCAAAATAATAACAGTAACTTGAAGCAGTCATTGGTGATAGAAGAACAGATCTATGTTCCTGGATACAGTGGATTATCGCATTGAGTCCCTTGGATTACAATTTAGAAAGCAGCACCGAATACAACATACATCAACAGGTTTTTATCTATAGCTCTTTCATGTTTGGACAGACAATAAGAAATTGAATACAATTCATGTGAAGGAACAGTTAAAGAAAATTCAAAGCACACTTAAATTCAAGAATGCAAACTCAAAATCAAAAGAGCACATCAGAATCTCTAACGAAGGTTTCATGATGTTCACCAAATGACGAATCTTTGCAAAATGTTTGGCTCTAAAAGCAAACCATGAGAATCTCGGCTATGATAGATCATAGGAAGCTAAGACATTAAATCTATGGGATGCACGATATCATTGAATTAACTTGTGAGTAATGATGACAAAGAGTCAAATAAATGACACCTACCTACCCCTTTTGTAAACAATAAGGCAAAAAATTTACAGCTAGATATGCTTGGAAAAAGGAGGGCATGGTTACCTCTACAGTGACAACTAGAAAATGAAACATTGAAACCCTGTGCACAACAGGTTGCATGAGTAAATGATAATAATATATGTTGGAAAAGGACATTGATGTGTTTCAGGTGAAAAAAACTAAAAAATAAGTTAGGACTGTTCATAAAGTAGTTCGAAACTAAATCCACTCATTAGAAATTGTCCCCCACCAAACAACGGTTCAGACACCACTCAATTCTACATTTGGTATCCAAATTATCAAAATTCAGTTGTGCATAATTTTGTTTTCTGTGATCAAAACATAGTAATAGCCACATAAATGTTCAAAATGCAGAGCATATATACATACATTTTTGGTTTCTGCTTGAGGCCACGCATTTCACATATTGTGGCTAGGGTTCGAAGCCCATACTCTAAATGGGGAAATTGGGATAATCAGACACTGAAAATGCACATACTGTTCTAGGGTTCGAAGCCCATTACAGTTTTGAATATCTTAGAGATCGCAACATCAGCTTCACAAATGGCTACTACCATCAATAGAATATTGGATCTTTTCAATACTTTCTCTGATGGATTGACAGATAAAATCATGGAGTAAAATTTTAAAGATGTTGATCTCAATGTTAGATCTCAGGCACTCAATGCCCTGCTTCAAAATCGTCAACTCCAAGTTTTCAAGCAGGTGATTTCATAGTTTAGAAGAAACAGACGAAAGAAGAATCTGTAAGGTTTAAGGGCCTCTCATCTGAAAATATGCTCATATATCAAGTCATAAAAAATGCTAGAAATATGGGTATATGGACAAAAGATATGAAAAGAGAAACAAATTTACAGCAGCCACAAGTTAATAAAGCATTGAAAAATATAGAAGCTCGTGACTTAATAAAAGGGGTGAAGTGTGTCTCTAACCGAGCAATGAAGGTGTATATGCTAGCAGAATTGACACCTTAAAAGGAGATAAATGGAGATGCATGGTACACAGGGCTAAACTTTGATATGGAGTTCACTAACATTGTTAAGCAACAGTGTTTGCAGTTCACCTTGCAGTAGGGTGTAGCCACTATTGAGAGTGTTGCTGATTTTGTGAGAAAATCAGGGATATCAAAGGTGGAATTGAAGGTTGAAGAGCTCAAGAAAATGGTGATGTGGAAGAAGCGATGAAAATGGGAACCAGAGACTACTGCCATAGAGGTTCCCAAGCTCAAATTCAGGAGTGGTCATCATTTACGAACATTCCTTGTGTAGTTTGCCCTGTCTTGCAAGAGTACACAGATGATGGTCTGATTTCTGATTTCCATGGCACAACAGCTACATTATACATGCAATAATTTCTTAAACTCTTACCTTCTTGTATGCCTCTCAACAGATGGAGGAGGGCCCGCCTTCTTCTTCTTGAAACTGAATAATTGCTTCTTCATCTTTGCTCGAGTCGAACTCTTCAATGCATTCAGCATCGATGAGAGGGTGTTAAGGCTCCCCTCATGTAGCTCTAGCTCTACTCTACTGTTTCGGTAACAAAATGCTATGTGTTTAGTTTGCCCCCGTTTAGTTTTCCTGCCTATCCTCCATGACAAATACCCTCTTGAAATTTTAATCGAGCGGGAGGGAAAATGGTTTTCGGATGACTCAAATCATTTTAATCGGAAGGGTAAAAAACTTTTATCACAATATAATAATTCCAATATAATAAATATTTTAATTTCTTAAAAGTTATTCGAATATGGTAAATATTTTAATATTTTTCAAAAGAAAGGTGGATACTATGTTTAGTTTGCAAATCAATTCATTTTTTATGTTTTTTATTTTTTTCATTTTCATTTCAAATTTATCAAGTGTCTATAGATCAAATCTAAAGAGGTTTGAACCTCAAGAGATTTGATTCTTCCCTCTAGACCTTTGGTAGATCTAGAGTTAAGATAGATCTAGATTCGTTTAGTTATTAATTTTATGTTTTTAATTTTTATTTTATTTTCATGGACTCAAAATGTTAAAGAGAACATTACAACATCTTTACCATAGGAGAAGAATTCAACACTAGAGAAACCCTAGAGGCCCATTGAAAAATTGCAGGTGAAGAAAGCGTCATAGTTTTGACAAAGAGTGAACAGGCTCTAGACAATGCTAGGCTCTAATATCATTGTCAAAATGCAAGATAAGATTAAATGGTAACCATGAGTTTTTTATCCACGTGATATATATTTTATAGAGAGATGGTCGCCATGATAAACCCTTTGAAGACACGCAACTACTCTTAAAATATTCTTTTAAGATAAGATGTTGATTGCTTACTATTGGACCCACATGGAGAAGGAGGAGTTGGTGGATTATGAACTAGAGGAGGGGGGTTTTCAACAAATTTGGTCTAGTCCCAAGGATTTTATCCATTCGCATTTCAAAGTCAACTTAGAAGGTCACCATACCATAGTTTCTAGGCCTACCAGATCTTTAGAAAGAAAATTTAAGAATTCAATAGGCAACTATCTAGCGGTTCAAAGGCCCTAACCCTTGCTCCAACCACGCACTATTCGGGTCCTTTAGTTTCAGCTAGCTCGGGGCCTGAGGATGTTTTTGAAGGGCTAGAGAACTCTTCTTAGGGTGTGTGGCTCTAATTTTAGTTTCCCTATTGTCCTAGATATTGGAGGAAGACATACAATGTGCTACTACTTCCTTAGGGTTTTCAGAATTTTTTGAACACAGTGGGGGTTCTTCACTCTCAGAAGCCTCTTTAGATTATTTTCATGTATATCCTTCATCTCAAGTGCCATCAGCCTCGCCCTCCTTCGGTGAATTAGTGAAGGAGAGCCTTGCCTCAACAACGGAAGAAGGTCAAACTAACATCATGAATGGTCTTGTGGTTTTCAAGGAGAAACACTCTTGTGAATAAGAAGGAATTATGATTCAAAAGGAGTATGAGAAAGCGAGGAAGAGGAAAATCCATTGTAGTGTCAAGAAGAAGAACAAAGTCCTGCTTTCTCTATTTTTGGGCGTCAACATCACCATTCAAAATACTAAGGAAATGTCCCAAAAATCCTTGGTGGGGCAACTAAGGGGTTGAAAATTCAGGTCCTCAATCCTAAATGTGTGGACGGACAATGAAATCTTACCTATTGTAGAAATTTCTCCATAGGTGTCACTGTTAGCCCAAGGTTAGATTCATTTGTGCTTCAAATATGTAGCAGACACCCAGAAGGTACAACAAATGGTTTAGAAAACTGATTCATCTCCTATCCTTTTCAATTTCTAGATGTCCCTCTTCGATGCAAAGTAGGAGAGACTAGATATGGCCCCAGTCTAGGTTCATCTTCCAGGTCACCCTCCTACCTATTGGGATGCCCTAATTCTCAAAGATATAGGTAACTCATTGGGATCTTATTTAGCCCATGAATCTACATATTTAGAGATGGGGATTAAGACATACACCCATATTTTGGTTAATTTGGACCTCATAGAAGGGCTTATAGAAGGCATGGATATCAGGATTGGGGTGGAGTGTATTCAGATATTGGGTTATCCAACATATCCTCCAAGTCATTGGTGACAAATTTCAAGATATGGTGTTTATGTTGTCAGTTTTCTAGAAGGCCTACTAAAGGGGTGGAGTTTCATTTCCTTGGATGCTAATGGAAGGTTAGGGGGTTTAGCAGTTGGATGGAAAGCCATAAATATTTGGGTATCCAATTCTCAGGGTTTGGATTCTAGTTTTTCCATTGAGGACAGAGAGGAAGAAATGGAGGGAGACATGGAGAGGGAGGTAGGGACAAGGAAAGAAAGGGAGGGAGGGAAGGAGGGAGAGGGAGAGAAAGGGAGAGCTAGAGACTAAAAATTATGCACACTATTGATTTGTTGTTATCAGAACGAAGGTTTGAGATTGTATTTTGTTGAGGAAAAAGTGAGAGGAAACCCTAATTTTAGGGGATGAAGTGGTTATGGTAGCAATGAATCTTTTAAATGAAACATTTATTTTTCATGTTATAAAATGCCACCTGTTTAAGAAAACTACAAATGAAGTTTAAACCAAGTTGTAAAAATCTAGAATCTTTATTAAATGTAAAATCATTTTATTGTTGAGAACTATCTAGTATAGGAATGAAACTTCAACACCTTCCATTGACCAATTTTTAGTATACACTTCATTAGAGGCCTCTTTTATACTCAATTTAATATCAATTTTATGCTTAAATGATAGGACTGCCACACAACTTCCCTCATTCCATGCTTTACTATATGCCTCTTATATATTCATAGCTTATTTATCATGTAGAAACCTCTAGGACATATGAATCCAACACACGACTCAACCCCTAAAAAATACATTTTATGCTTCCTCATAATGAAGGGGTTTATTATAACTCTTAAAGGAAGTTTATATTATTGATTGTGGGCCGACCCAAACCTTTCTATCGAAGATATAGTTATGATGATGAGCCTTAGAAACCTAGCCTAAATCCCATGGAATGCTCTATATAAAACCCATAGCTAGGTTGATTAATCATATTTTATTATCCTTAATACCTTGTTTAGAATGAGATAGGTTCAGTATCATACCTAGCCTAGTCATTAGCCCATGTGATTCTCTAAAACTATGCTACATGCATTGATTATCGTACTCCTTAAAGGTTGGTTTTGCAAGTGTGATTTTTTATCTTTGACATCCCATCTTGTACAATTCTCCCATAAATTATCTTTTTTTCCGAATACAAAGAAGCACATATGATATACCTTCAACATTCATGTATTTTCCTCGAAAAGTGAGACACTTTGAAACAAAATTAGAGTTTGCATGTCATTCATTCGATATTTTGAACAACATGCAACTAATTATGGTAGGTATTGGAGTATTCTATTTGACATATATGTTTATATTTAGTTTCATTTTCTTAAGTCGACATGGTATCAAGGAAAAAGCAATTGGCCATTGGTTTGACTTTGGCTGACATAGGCCCTTAATATTTGTGCCCCTTGATATATTTTCCCTTTCGCTCTTGATTCAATTATTTTTAAATGTTTTCCAACCTCATGTATAAATTTTATCCTTATAAATTGAGTCACCTATACACCAATTTTAGTCATCATTATCTAACAATATTGATCATTTGGAGGATGGGGATGGTGTGGTTCTAGGCCTTGACTCTAAATTGAACATTTCTTTATCTATATACTTGGGTTCCAACACACCTCCTTCCTAAATTCCATGCACCTTCATTCTTTAGGGCTTACAACCTAATGTTATAATTACAAAAATGGATGAATGACAATACAATGTTAACGAAAGTTCTCTTGCATGCCTTAAAGTGCCCTGGATTCATATAAAGACTCTTAGCTAATTTTTTTTTTGCTTCTAAGCTCAATGCATTTATGAGTGCAACTTCTTTGCTCATCATTCATTAGCTAGCATTCCTTCTTATTGTTCTTCTTTCGTGGACAGTTTGTGGCAGTGTCCATGCTCATGAATACTCCCGCCCTCCATTTTTCCAAACATCATTTTTAATATTATGCCTTCAAATATAATTTTAATATCATACCCATTGTTTTTCTTATGGATGTTGAGCGCACTCCGTGATTCTTTGTAATGCCAAAAATTGATTTAAAAGGAAGCTTCAAAAATCAATTCAATTTCATTCTAATAAATTTATTTTAAAAACATCGATGGAAAACCACGCAATGAGTGGTTCGAAAGGTGTGTACCTTAAAGATTATATGTGATTTATCCATAAGAGTTTTTAAAGAAATTAATTAATTAATTATTAAAATAAAATTGAGATAAAATAGTAAATTTAGGAGAGGTTTTTGCAACCCATGGTTTTGCTCATGGTATTCCACCTTGACAACAAGGGGGAATTAACCTGCTCTCATTTGGAATGGCTAATCCCAATGGGTTTTAAGGATTATTATAAGGTTTAGGGGAATAATTAGTGAGTGGTTAAGGGATTAAGGATTAGGGGCTTAGGGCTTAGGGGTTAGAGGTTTAGGGTTTAGAGGTTAGGGGAATAATTAGATAGTGGTTAAGGGGTTAGGGATTGGGGGCTTAGGGGTTAAGCGGTTAGGGATTTAGGTCTTAGGGGTTAAGGGATTTAGGAGAATTTATGGGTTAGGGGAATAATGAGTTAGTTGTTAAATGGGCTAGGGGTTAAGGGAATATTATGCATTTAGAGGTTAAGGGGTTAATATTATGCATTTAGAGGTTTATGGTTTAGGGGTTTAAACGGGTTAGGGGTTGGGAATTAGGGTTTAATGGGTTAGGGGTTAAGTGGTTATAGGTTTAGGGTTTAGGGGGTTAAATGGGTTAGGGGTTTGGGGGGTTAGGGGATTTAGTAGTTAAGGATCTTAGGGGTTAGAAGTTAGGGGCTAATGGGGTTAGTTTTTAGTAGGTTAGATGGATTAGGGGTCAGGAATTAGGGTTTAAGGGGTTAGGGTTAAGGGTTTAAAGGTATAGGGTTTAAGGGGTTAGGGATTAAGGGTTTATAGGTTTAGGGTTTAGGGGGTTAAATGGGTTAGGGGTTTACTAGGGGTTTAGGGGGTTAAATGGGTTAGGGGTTAGGGGTTAAGGGTTTAGAGGTTTAGGTTTTAGGGGTTAAATGGGTTAGGGGTTTAGAGGTTTAGGTGGTTAAATGGGTTAGGGGTTGGGAATTAGTGTTTAAGGAGTTAGGGGTTAAGATGATAGTTTCATTGGTCTCTGTTTGTGCACAACAGTTTCTTATTCTTTGCATCTCAATGTAACAATTTTGTAAGTATTGTTGCTTGTTGCCATATCTTCTTTATTTATTAATTTATAGTATTTGTTAGCCATTTATTTACATTTATTGATGAAAATGTCTATTGAAATCAAACCAAATGTATGTTCAATCTCCAGTTTCAAACTCAGCCACAGTGTTGTCACACAATTTAAGTCCAGAGAATGGCTATCTGATGAAGTCTTAATAACCAGACTACACCTCATGACTACTCCAGAAAATCTTAAGCTCGAGTGTCCCACATTCATGAGAAATTTGGCTCTTACACTCTTGCTCCACCTGAATGTGTCTTGGAAATACCCTTTTTTATTGCAAAAACATCCTAATGTTGTCAACCTTGTCCCTTAAAAGACCAAGGAAACATATGTGACTGAGAGGAATGGAAAGAACTACAAAGTTGAAGAGAGTACAAAAGACTAAGATGGTTTAAAGGACAAGCTTGAAGAATGTAGCAGTGTTGAAACAACTAAAAGTTGTCCCAAACAAATAGTTGATAATGCGAAACCTTCTTCTCTACCAGTCAAGCAAGACTACATTCATGTGAGAGAAAGAGGAGGCCAAGCGACTGATAGGCATAGCCTGGAAGATAGGGTATGGTTCCCTCTTTTTGATGAAATATTTGATCTACATTTTGTCTATTGAAGATTAACCATTTTAACCTTACCAACAAGGCAGAATTAACCCAATCGTAGGTCTTAATATGTCATGATATATATTAACTCTAGATATATATGAGAAGGAATAATAAAGACATAGATTGATAGAGGTGGCGAGACAAGGGGATTCACAAGGGAAAGGTGGAGATAAACTGAAGGAGAGGGGAGAGAAGGAATAGAGAGAGAGAGAGAGGGAGAGGAGTGAGAGAGGTAGAGAAGGGTAAGAGAGGGAGATAGTGACACAAAGATGGAAGGGGGGCCTAAAGAAGGATAGAGGGAGGGATATAGTGAGAGGATTGGAGGGTAGAGAGAGAGAGATAGGGGAAGAGAGAGCAAGGTAGGAGAGAAAAGGAGAGAGCAGAAGTAAAATGGATTAAAAAAACAAATATATTAGGACCACTATACACAAATCTGCAATATGAGAATTCGAGATAAAAATAGCAGGCTCCAACAACAATTGCATAAAAGTATTTATTACTCAAATAGAAGAATGTCACAGTAAGTTGTCATCTCACAAAAGCTCCTACTACAGCCTACAAGCTAACAATACTCACTCTTATTATCTATTTCTACAAATTTCTAACTATTGTGCCCATCCTTTTCATTTATAATTTAAGAGAAGGTGTTGTTAGAAAATAGGCTAATGATAGCGCCAGTGGTGCATCTCCCTTGAGCATGAGAAACTCCCTCATAACTTTGCCTTGTATGCAAGGATTTTCTTTTAGAGTAGTGCATTATCATAGTAGATATAACTCCTCTCCTGAAGGAGCCTCATTCCATAAGTCTGCACTCATGAATGCACCTAAGATGATGGTGTTAATCTCCTCAACTAGTGTGCCATACTTGGTGGGTGTGACCCAACAACTAATTCGTCTATCCTTGAAGGTGTCGTTATAAGCTTCTAGATGTATTTAAGAATATTTCTGACTGGTGTACCACAATCCAGCTCTGCAATCCTGGTGCTGCTCAACTTCTCAAGGCTGAGGTGAGACCAACTCGGACCAACTAGGTAATCTAACACTCTTAAGATTTTTTTTTTTTCAATAACCCAAGATTCTCCCCAAACTTGTCAAACTTCCCCTTTGTTAGGAGCTTTGTCAAACTATTAACCATATGCAACTTTTTCAGAATGTGGTCCAACACTACTAACTCCCTAATGAACTTTGAATCTTAGGAAATTGTATTGAATATCAATGTGTTTGAAATGGTCATGACACATTGGATTTTCATAAAGCTTGATGTAACTTTGTTTCTCACAAGAGAAAATATTGGGCTTCAACAACTGATTGGTTGACACTACAATCAAGTTGCAAATCTAGATAGCTTCATAATAAGTATATGAAACTTCCATATACTTTGCTTCAGTGGAACTGAATGCAATTGTTGCTTTCTTCTTGTTGATTTAATAAAAATGATTTATAAAATGATAATAATGATGTTTAAAATGAGCCTTATGATGATCTATTTATACACATTGATTGTTCACGAGGTGTAGGGATATGTTTATAACATCACTGCCCTTGAAAGCTTTGTCTTGAAAGCACATTAATTAGAATTTTCTTTAGTTAAGCACATTTTTGTGGTGGAATGAAGATTATTAGATATCTATTTATACTTTGTAGAGGTTTGACTTTGTTTGTCCTTTGAGTGTTCGTGAGGTTTCTTTGTGTTTTTTTGCATCATAGTCTGAAGTCTTTTGACCTGATTGTTTAACATGAAAGCTTTATGCTTATTGGTAATATATTTGAAATACCTGCATGATCAAGAAACTGTTATGGTTAATTAAATTACAAATTAGGTACTACAGAAAGAGGATGATGTTGAGAGGGCTTGCCTGGGTGACTCTGGGAGCAACCTAGAGGTGGTCAGACAAAGCTATTCCATGTTACAAATCTGAAGAGAAAAAACTTGTGATGTATATGTGGTTGCTCAACCTGGGCTATATGGAAAATCTTGGCAGAGAGTGTTTACCTTTCCGTGTCTTCATGAAAGTAGGTTGTCTGGTCACAGAATAAGATCACTACATGTAGGTGATGGTTCTGTAGTAAGTTCTCAGCCTTATCTTTAGAATGGTTAACAGAGAGGATCGGGTTTCAATACAAGATATAATTTGATGAATTTGGAGATTTAGAGTTGAAGAAAAAATTGTGGTGATGTTTAGATGGGTGCTAATTTGTAGGCTTTTCCATTTTTATAATTTTCTTTGTTGTGATTTCTACCATGCTACCTAGTTGCTTTCCTGTTTCCCTAGCATTTTAACTTTTTTGATGTCTATCTCTCTATTGTTTCTTGCCCCATTTGAAATGTCATCCTTATTTGGTAGGTGTTTTCTTCAATATGGTGTGAATATTTTTCCATCACACAGCTTCTGTGGGGTTTGTCTACGCAAATAGCTTGTAAGGCCCATTCATCAGTGTATTTGATGAAATGAAATCATTATCGATGATCACCAACTAATGGTACTTGCATATATTTACTCTAACAATTCTACATTTTTCCTGTGCCATCAATTATACAACATTTTAACCTCATGAATTAGTCTCCTCTGTTCTCTTAGCTGATTCTATAAGCACTTATTGTTGTTGTCAAAGCTTTTACTTTCTAGTCCCATTGAGCTATTTTAGTTATTTGTGGACAATATTTATCTATTTTCATTTCATTTCTTCAATTTTTCTGACTGTTATGCATTTCCTTTCGCCAGTGCCTTCTTTCTTACCTATGATTTTTCTGCTTAAGCATTCTAGCTAGCCAGAGCAACAGGGGCAGTAGAAGCCACGCAGTCCAGCCAGAGCCCAGCAGGGCCAGCGTAGAGATAGCAGTAGCCATGCAGGAGCCCGGTCGAAGAGTGGAAGTCTGGGCGATGTAAGCCCCTTCATTCTGTTGACTGACCTCTTGTTGTGATAGACGCAAACGATTCGGTCGGACGTAGAGAAGGTTCGGACGACGTATTCTTTGTTTTTTTATTTCTGTTGGATGAAACTAGTTTGGTGCCCGGAATTGTTATGTAGATTGTGCATAATAGTGAAATATTACAGACTAGCTGCACCAATTTTTTCCCATTGGACTTTTTCTGGGTATATTTGTCCATCAGTATCACTGTCCTGTGAGACTGTGAGCATGTATTTAGGTGTTTGATGTATGTGTAGGTTGCTAGTTGTATTTACCATTTACTTCACTAAGTTATTGAATATTTCAGAAATTAACTTGTAACTTAATTCAAGTAGGAGAAGTAAATCAAGATACTGCAAGAGGGTTTCTTAGATTAAGAAATTTTCACATTCCCTAGGTCTAGCCCCATTAGGTCACCTAGGGCAACAATTTCCCAGGAATATAGCTAGAGGAAAAATTCTATCTCCTAGAGGCAGCTACGTTGCTGGGTGCCCTCACTCTCCTCAGAACTTGGGCCAATTTCGACACTGGAATCTTCGGTTACATCAAGCCCTAGCTCTAGGATCATGTTTTTCCTAAGACAAAGGATAGGACTACCCAGGATGAGTTTGACCTATCGAGTAAAACACTTGTACGATCCCTTTCCCATCACCTTAGTAGGACAGGAACATCATTGGTTACTAAATTATTAGAACCTAGGGCAGAATCCATAGCTATGTGATTTGGTATATATCAGAAGCACTGTCGAGGACTTATGAATGTTTATTTCAAAGAAGGATTTTGAGATTGAAACTTTCTTCTTTCAGATACCATTCTTCCTGTTCTGGATCCCCTCCTCTCTCTTCTCCCTGAGGTAATTGTAGCAAAAAAAGGAAAGTAAGTCCCATTCTTTATTTTATCTTAAGGAAAGGGTTTCGAGGGTCACTTCCCACCTATTCATTGATAAAACCTTAAAAAACCAAGGTTCAAGGGTATTTTTATTATTTAAAATAGGATAAAACCCTAAACAACCAAAACCCTATCCTGAGGAGATTTAACACCAAGATTTTATGGGCCCCGTTGGGGTTAGTTGGGCAGCCAACTTCCCGAGGTCATAACTTGGTCATATGATGTTCGTTTGATGCACATGATACCTTAGAAATATCTCTCCGAGGACGACAACCACTAATATGATTTATATAAAATTTCCAAACCTTTCATGCCCAAAAAACATCGTTTGGGGCCTCAAAATGACTTTGAAAGTTCAAGACCCGAAAAACTGACAAAAATAGTAAATTGTGTTATAATTAAGGAAAATGAAAAACTAAAAGAGACAATGGCTAGGGCCCAAGTGGAATAGGCGGGTGGCCACCAATATTCACCTCGATCACCTTAAATCAAATTTCTTGAGCTAACTCAATCATCATGACTTAGTTAATTGACACAAGTTTTTATGAGATGAAATTACAATTTATTGTCCAATTTGTTTAAGGGAAAAATAAATTAGACGCCTCACATCCCTCACTCCTGGTACATCAAAATTCCTCACCAGTGTGGGTGCATTTTTTTTGTCCTTTATAGTCGCCAATTTTACAGTTTCTTGTTGCAAATTTCAACACTCCCTGTCAACAAGAAAGGAATTCAATCTATCCCCATCTGGTACCTTTGGAATGTTCTGCATGCTACACTTCTCTAGTGTTGTTTGCACGTGAAAATCCTGAAACTGAATAGCCTCTGAACAACTGAATCAGTATAATGCATTTGTCATCAGAGTCTTCTGACTGCTGTTAGCTACTGCACCTGTCTAGTACTGGATTCTCTGCACTGTTGCTAGCATCTGCATCCATGCCCTTTGAACTATTGCTAACTCTATTTGTGCTCCAGTATTTGAAATTTTTCACTCTCATTTATGTCTTGCTGACATCTGACTACAACAATATACTGATCCTTCCTACTACTGATGTACTGTGGGCTCCTCGTAGCCAAGTTCGATCCATGAGACACGCCATCTCAATGGACCTTGCCCAAATTTCTTGTCTTGGGATTATGTCTACACATAACGCCACCTTACACCTCGAGGTATGGCTGCTCCCTCTTCCCATCTGGCTCGAAATTTCCACCTCATGGAGGTCTTTGCTTGAGTGGATGCTTCCACTCGGTCTCCTCTCTGCTTCTTCAATTGTGGCAGCTACTCCACAACCTTCTGAGACTGCTTCTCATGAGGATGCATATTGAGAGGTAATTTATGCTCACTCTAAACCACCAAGTCTCTAACTTCTGCCTTTCTCCTCAAAGCTTTGCATGCATCTTGTACCTCAAGTGCATATATCTTCTTGACTCGCACACAGTGTAATTGTCTCGAAGTTACAAAATTTTTCTAAAAAAGAGTTGATTTTAAATCGATGATATCTCCCTCATCCGAGCTCCGATTTGACCGATTTTTTTTTCCATTTGGGTAGATTTTCGCAAGGAATCCAAATATTCTATTTGGTTTCAAAAATTTTACACTAAAATCTTCAAAGATTCTCTACAAACTCGCCGCCCAAAAAATTCCTGCTCTGATGCCATGTAGAAAATCTAACCAACGAGATTCAATCTGATCTTGTAATCTACTAAAACAAGCTACTAAATCCTTCCTATAATTTATGGAAACAAAACACGATCGCACAATCATATATAAGTAAGAGAAATAAATTATCAATCACACAACAACATGATGTATTTGGGGAAGGAAACTAATCAAAACTCCTCTATCTCTATTGTGTATTAATTCAAGGAATCATGAAACAATACAATGCTTAATCTCTCATGAGATTCTCCAACACTCTATCAATTGTCTTCCGTTGATCTAGGAAAACTCGATCTAGTACTTAGCCAATTCTCATCTTTACTTCAGCCTGCCTTTCTCATGCAATTCCTAAGGAATTAACTCCTTATTAATTAGGAAAATCAGTCTTCCTTGATTGCGCAATCCATCATGGCATCCCAATGACTTTATAATTGCACATGGGAAATTTTCTCTGAATAAAACTGATATTTATATTCCCTTTAACCTCTCTCTCAACTGGGTATTCCTCGAAATTGACATGCATGAAACTATTAATTAAAAATTATCAGTTATTTGATTGATCACTCATTATGAATTAAATCTAATTTATTTCAGTGGACCTCTCACTAGCTCATCACTCAATTAGAACTAGTTAAACTTTTTTTAACTCATTTAATTCAGTTAATTACACTTGCACCCCACTAATGCATCAACTTCAACTGGACCCCAAAAATATTAGAATCCCTCTAGAGGCCTCATATTAGACCCTCAACTCGAATTTCTTGAGCTAAATCGGTCATCATGACTTAATTAACTGACACAAGTTGTTATGAGATGAAATTACAATTTATTTAAGGGAAAAATAAATTAGATGCCCCACATTCCTCACTCCTGGTGCATCAAAATTCCTCACCAGTGTGGGTGCATTTTTTTTTGTCCTTTCTAGTTTCCAATCTCATTGTTTCTTGTTGTAAATTTTAACATTTCATAATTTGATGCAGCCTTCACACAAAGATACCATTGAAATCACATGCCCAGATTCTCATGAGAAACCTCTCTTAATATTGATCTGCCATAAGAGAACCAATAATATGCCATCCTACTTCCTAGCGCAAATCGACCATTAAGGTATGAAACATTCTTCTGAACCCTCACAAGATGATCTTGCTCTTGGAGGATGATCATGCCCTCCCTTTAGCAACCCTTACTTGGCCCTCGTACTCAACCTACTTTAGGACTACATCTCTCTTCACCCCCTTGATGTGCCAAATAGTGGGAATACATGTCAAACATGCTAATATATGCCTAGTGATAAGGCATGCCAAGATGTGCAAGCGTGCGTCAATGTGTGTCAGGGACTATCAAGACAACAAAAGGGAGAAAAAAGTTAAACTACAAGGAAATGAACACATAAAATGGTTAATAAGTCATCAATTTACCTTTTCCAAGAGGGGCATGCTAGGCACACTAACACTAGGTGGCAATAGGTACCAAGTGAAAAGTCTTAGTGCATTCTAAGTGCCAAGTATTCCTTTGTTGCTTCTCATCTACTTTCAAACAATTGATCATCACAAATAAATTTAATATTAAACCATGCTAAATCATACCAAGGCATTTCAACGTATTCCATACACGCTAAGACTTTCCAAGTGCCAACACGTGCCAAGCGCCAATATGTGTCAGGGACTAGTGTTATGCATGTTATGAAGTGGAAGGGAATGTTCAAGAGTGCTAAGGTGTGCTAGAGAGTGATAATGCATGTTGAGGAGTGTTAAGGAGTACTAGGAAAAAACATTAAGGGAGCACTAGGTAAAAATTCAATGAATATGAGGAACGTGTACTACCAGAGACTACTGTTAATGGTCAGTGTTAGTTGTCATGCCAAGGTGGCAGTGAGAAGGTATGCTAAGCATTGGTAAGGCATGCTAGGGAATATCAAGGCATGTTAAGAATTCCCAAAGTATGCTTGGGAGTTCCAGGGTGTGCTAATTCTATCATGTACTAATTAATAGTGCCAAGATATGCCAATACATGCTAGGTGCTAAGGATGTGGCATAGGGTGCCAGGTTATATCAATATGTGTCAAGGCAACAAAAGGAAGAACCAATAAGAGGGTTAATAAGTCAGGACTTTATCTTTTTGAAAAGGGGCATGCTAGGCACACTAATAATAGGTCCCAATACATGCCAAGTGGCATTGTAAGCCAAGTGCTAATGTATGTCAATGCATTCAACGAAGGTGTTCCAGGGCATGCTAGGGACTATATGCAACATGCCAACACATGATAGGAGAGTTCCATGTTGTGCTAGCACATGCCACCATGTGCTTTGGCATCAGTGTCATCACAAGATGTTCTAGGTACAAAGATGTTCCAAGACATGTGGGGTGCAAAGAAATGTTAGTTTGTGCCAAAGCATTAATTTAAGGTGTGCCCAGATTGTTGAGGATTGTTAGGTCTTTCTCATTAATAGAATTTTTAGAGTTCGATTATGTATTAAATAATATATTTCCTACAAACAATAGTTGAACTTTATCTAAATTGAATTTTCTAGATAATAAAAATAATAGATATGAATCATGTGTTGACTCATAGGAAATCTCTATTGGACTAGTCATTACTTGAGGGAAATGATACACGCTTATTACTTCTTAAAAAATTGAATGACCCTAACCACTATGGCCTTGGACATATTATAAAAAATGCTCCACAATAATGGTATTAAATCGCTATCTTTTGACAAAAAAATATTAACAGGCACATAGCGTCATCAAAAACTCATTGGAATGATCAATGATGACGAACATTTTTTTATCATCACCAAAAGTAACAAAAAGAGCATTGGTGAGGGTCATTAAAATTCCGTCACTAGAAGTGTCACCAAAGAGAGAATTAGTGATGGGCCTTTAACGACCCTCACCAAAAGTGTCATTGAAAATGTCTTTGGTGACAGACCATAAAGGACCATCACTATATACACTTACAGTGACGGTTTTTAAATGACCGTCACCATATGTGACATTGGTGACGGACCTTAAAGGTCTGTCACAAGCATGACCCTCACCAATGTGCTTTTTTCTTGTAGTGATTCTTCCCATACATTATTAGGTTCAATTTCTTGTTATGTGAGTACGCTGATGAGACCATAGGATAAACCTCTCTTTATTATTTTAGCTTGTGGATTAAATTACTTTGTGAATCGCACATGTTGGACAAGGTAATGACTATACTTTGTTCCATTAAGTTTTGGATTCAACATTTAATTTACTCAGTTGTACATATTCAATTTTTTTGTCATATTCAATAACATGCTTTGTACACGTTGATTTACCCACTCGACTATGAATATAAATGAATTATGACCCTTTATTTTATTTAAAACTAAGTATTTCGTTTTATATTTTATTTTGATTCTAAGTTTTATGTGCTCTTCACCCACGGAAGGGTATGTTACGCACTGCACATTTGGTTGTGAACCTAAGGGAATTGTAATTCCTCTGTTTAACTAAATCCCGAGTTTAATTCAAATGGAAATTTAAGAAGGTTATATGCTACATTTTGCTCCATTTACTATTGACTATTTATTTTTGTATTTATTCACAAAATTATATTACATTGGGGTTTTTCCTCCTTCTATTATTCATGATAGTTGCATAAGAAATCTAGGTTTTCTTTCCCTTCCCACTACTCAGGAAAAATGTGTAACCTATCTCGGTGTTCTGCCCCTTAAGGTTTTCACGCAAATCTCGTAACGTAGTTTAATTCCTCATTTGAGGTTTTACACACACATTCTTACCCTAGTTCTATTTATCCTTTTGGAATTGTTGTATATTTAATTTCTATTATATTTTTCCCTTCTCAGTAGCATTTCATTTTATGATCTCAATTTAATATGTGGGTTGTTTCCATCCATGTTACTCTTTTTCTGAGACGATAATTTTCTTCAAGAAGATGAGGATGTCAACATATCCTCCCATCCTCTCACCTTCAGGTTATTTTGATACATTATGTAATTTTTCAATTTCTTATTTATTTATTTCAATATTTATATGTTGGAGGATGTCTTCACTCACAACATTCTTTGATTGGTATCCACATGTGGTGAAAGAAACATCATGACAATGTGCTCAGGTAAGGTATCTCTCTATCCCTTACATAGTAATATTTTTTATTTATTATTCTATTTGGTTTTCTATACTTTTCACATTTCTTCTCTTTTAAAGGTATTCTTCTAAATTATGTTGGTCTATGTGAAACTCAAGGTTCTCACACTACCTATACTTACAAGCTGTATTCTTCCTCGGGTTCGTAGCATGTTGTTCCGCCATGGCTCTCGTTCTAAAACTTAGCTTAGAGAGGTGTCCTAGCTCCTATTTTTAGGTGTCACTGCCATACTTGGCCTTTCACAATTAATGAACTTATGTGATATGTATTCTTCTTTTCAATACCGTCATATACATATGACTCAGTAATCCTCAAGGATGTACAAGGATTGTTGTTGCTAGACAATTTTAAATATTTATATGTGGAAATATGAATTATATTTCCTCCTTCTATCGATGATGGATGCCTATGTACTTTGCCTTAGAAATTTAGATTTTATAGATGAAATCACCAGTTTGTGAATCCATTCATATGTTATGTGCTTTCATAATTCTCTTGGATAATTATAGATTACTTGTCTGTATTTCTAGAAACTATTAAATGTATCTCTAATTTATTCATAAATGCACTTGTAGTTTTTTCTATATTTTATCAGGCATTAACTTCATTTTATTTTTTCTGAGTAGGTAGAGTTTGCAGATTCTTTACTATTTCTTCCTTCTAGAAAATTTAAAGGATATTAATTTTCTATAGCTACATATGTCTTAGATTAGTCTATAAGTTTGACTTATTTGCTCATCATTGTAGAAATAGATTACATTCAAATTAATCTGTATAGGATATCTTATTTATTTTACTTCTACACATATATGAATAAGTATACACTGTTTACTCCATGCTCATACCCCTTTGTGGTTTCATAATTAAACATATTTTAATTGTATCCACCTATAGTACCTTAGTTTACTATATAAAGCACAATATCGACAGTGTATTTAATACATTATTGACATTGTACAATGCACAATATTGACACTGTAAAATACACATTATTGGCACTGTATATAATATTAACCAAGCATATGCGACTATCCTATACCATGATTCCAACTTGGTTTATCGGAAAATTAATCCCTTATTACAAATTAGAATTTTTTTATTAACTTAGACAATATTATACTTCTATCCACTACTAAAATATGGGAAATTAAATATAAAATTTCTATATGCTACATACCAACCTGTTCTATATGCTACATACCAACCTGTAAAGACAATTTTTTCTCCCAACCATGAGCTTCTCCGTAGAGCTCTCCCTCGAGCATAGATCAATTTTACCCTAGTGTTGAAAACCTCTTGTCATACTAGTGATGGAACTTTTAAGCCCAATTTACCTAGAAATTTTCCATAATGATGTCCCATTATTCTGGGTTGTTGTTTCCCATAGCCTAGGAATTACTTTGGTTTTTTCCACAAAATTTTGCTTTAAAACTTGTTTTTCCTCAATGCATTTTTTCTGAACTATTCCCACTAACTTTCCCCTTTATTGGGGAATTCTTAGATATTTTTCTTCTATGTAATATAATAATTTTTTTTTCCAAAGGATTTTTTTGGAGAATTTTGGGAAAGATGAAATTCTATCCTATCCTCATGGATAATAATTTCTAGATCTAAATTTCACTGTCTTTACAAAATTTCCATAATTTTCATAAATAATTATTAATTAAAATATTTCCACCAACAAGATAACTATTCCATAGGTCCACATAGTCTTTGTCCTAAATAATAGCATCAAATGAGGGGTATTGCATGATCATGGGTAGTACCTTGTAAATCTAATACACACGATGCCAGGGAAAATATGATAACCGAGAGAGTTGGTTTCTAAAAGGATATCTTAATAATAAATGAATAGTTACATAGGTGATATACCTACTAATAGGTGATATTTTTGTAATATTTCATGGAATATCACAATAGATTATGATTAAAATAAAATTAACCATAGAAATAACAAAGCAAGTAAAGAAATTAGAGATTACCAATTGAAAAAACAATAATAATTTTTTGTTTTGGTTATCCAAACAACTTGGAAAAGGTGAAATAATCCAAGAATAATGCTGAAATGATATCAAAAACATCATGTATATGGACAAATGGCTAAGTGTGAAGGTTATTAAGAAAAAAAT
Organism: Pinus albicaulis; assembly: GCA_034641835.2. Lineage (NCBI taxonomy): Eukaryota > Viridiplantae > Streptophyta > Pinopsida > Pinales > Pinaceae > Pinus > Pinus albicaulis. The sequence goes on along the minus strand of CM076583.1, from coordinate 1,156,318,641 downwards.
TAGTGTGAATAACCTGAAACTCCTAAAAAGGATGTTATCATAGACCCTGAAGTAGGTAAATAATTTTTTTATGTCTTAGGCAGGAAAGATAAAGTAAACATCTAATCTATATGGATTTCATATTAACATGGTTGATTTATTGGAGATTTTTATAATTATATTATTTTATAATATGGTCCATATAGAAAAGAGTTAAGTAGTTGATTGAATTGGAAGCTAGCTAAATAGGTGGATGGTAAATGGTCCCCTAGAGAAGACAAATATAACTATGAAAAGAAATTGACATGGGAAAAAATAGAGAATATAAAAGAGTTCTCATTGAATGGGGCACACATAAATATAAAATAAAATCTCTTATATATATTTTCTAGTTGAGATACATATAAAATAAATAAATAAATGTGTGTGTGTGTGTGTGTGTGTGTGTGTGTGTGTGAATATGTTCTAAATTGATGAACATATGTCTATTAACATAATGCTTGTTGAAGTAATAAATGTGCATATGAATATTAGGGGAAGAGACCCAAGGTTGAACATGGGAGCCATGTGCACACAATGTTCATCAAACAACCTGCAAGACAGAAAAAACTGAAAAAATTAATGGAGTGAGTTAAGAAAAATTGTAGATGAAGTGTAGAAGGAATGTTATAGATATTTCAAATCACAATTATCTGTTATTTTGACCATGAAACATGGGTATGTCAAGCTACCCATTAATTATATATGTAGGTATTGTGAATTATTATACTATTTTTCCTCAGACTTTTGTGGTTTAGTATTTGTGTTTATAAAATGGTACAAAATAGGTGGTGGAACCATCGCAATGGACTTTAATAAAACCAACTTGAGGTGGAATTGACAATAATATAAAAACCATGAAAGTGAGAGATATAATACATTGTCCTACACTTTAGTCATGCATTACTAATTCCTATTTGAGAGGTATTATATTAATAGAACATTATAGATTTTCACTTGCTAAGAAAGGGCACTAGATGTGATGAATAAGAATTAAGAACGAAAGTAAGTGAGCCTTTGTAATATTCCTAAATTAGCTTCAGCTAATAGGAATATTAATTTTTCCATGTTTATTTTGCATTTCATGATTAATGAATAAATTGTAAAGGGGGACATGTAAAACTCCTGAAAACCAAGAATAAATAAATGCCTATGTGAACAGAGACATATCTGGGCTATGTAAATTATATCTTGCAGGTGTGAAGGGGTCTAAATCACAAGAATGGGTCATCTTTGACCAAGTGAAACAACGTAGTCTAGATGCATTGAACCTCTTTGAGGGACAACACAGTTCTAGAAGGAGGATATAATGTGAAAAGGGTTAAGTGATTCAAGGTGGTCTAGGGTTGGCAAGACTCATATCTTATAAAAGGAAGAGGAGGGAAAAAAGGAAAGGGTTGTGGAAGATTATCATTTCTCAAGGAATTGTCTGCTAGACACACCTTGTTGGGCATTCTTGTTCAGGAATCCCACCTCCTTCCTTGAGCATCTCTTGGAGGAGAATTGTTCTAACTTGTCCAATATTAGGCTTGGGCCAAGATTCACCTTATATTTACATCATTTCTCATGTTGAGGGTTGATTTGTCTTGTAAGTTGTAGCAAGTCGAAGACTAGATCTGCTTAGATCTATATGATAGCAGTGGCTCTTCTCAATGAGTGTGTCTTTAACCTTCTAGAAGAGTTAATTAGTTGATTGTGCTTCATATATAAACTTTTGCATCAGGCCAAACCATTCTCAGAATATACAATGTTTTTCCTCTCCCTGGACAACATTATTTGTAGATCTACAGCTGTAGGGTGTTTTTCTTGATTTTTGGAGGAGAGATCTCTAGTGTTGGGATTCTTCCTGTCACTGTGGTGATCCATGGATTGGTCATCCAATCCATTTTTTCTTCAGATATGATCCGTTATACCATTTTATTATTTATAAATTTCTTAATCATTCTGCAGATCTGCATTCTTAGATCTCAAATCTCCTTCCGGTGCTTCACGTTTTGAGCAAGACCCCATGGGGGATGTATAGATCATCCTTTCTTGTACATGGATCTGTATTGGATCTAAATTTTTATTTATAAATATGATATAGATCTGAATAATCAATAAAATTCTCCTTCAACCCTAAAAATAACGTTGTCATGGTTATGCGACCTTTTATCATGGTTGTAGCACCTCATTTCTAAGGATTTCTCCTGCATTGTCTCATTCTTTCTTCTGTATAATGTATGAGTTATGCCACTGATCTGATTTATCGATGTTCATACCCTATTGCAGCTAAAACCTTCAGTAAATTATGCTCTTGTGCTTCATTAAATTTCAGCATACTCCAGATCATGGGAAATTAGGGTTTTCTAGCCTAGTTAGGAAGGGAGGAACTATTTAACATAGAAAAACATATTTTTTTTGGCTGAAATTTGACATGGGAGTCCTTATAACCCTATATATCAGATCCAACCACTTTCCCCTCTTATGTTTACACAAATATTTGAATACATTCATTCTAGGGCCTAAATCATCACTTTTCCCCACCTTTTTCTTTATAAAACACTATATAAAGTTGCTGCTATATATTTTATTGAAGGTTAAGTGATTTTACATCTGCTATGAGGTATATTTATGTAGCTCCACATTGGTAATATCTCAGATTATTCTGAATAGTGTAGCTGTTCCAATTTTGGAACATTACAACCTTTAAATTTTATTGTCATTGGTTAAATTACTTTAAAAGAAATTGGAAATTTCATGTGTGTAAAAATTCTCAAAGAAACATTTGATTTGATCCATATCACTTGGCATAGTGAGTGTATAAATGTGTAAGATAAATTATTTTTATTATTTATGTACCACATTAGTGATGCTAGTCCTTGTTGGGTACATGTTGATAACCTTGTTGGTCATAGCCTGATGACCTCTCATAGGGTTCATGAATGAAAATGGAAAGCACCTATTCAATATGAATGGAAAAATGCTAGGAAATGAGTGAGGAATCAAGACAAGAGTATGTTTTACTATGGAATTGAGCCATCGCTTAAAATACAGTGAAATGAAGCAATTTAGAGCTAAAGAGACTATTTTGAAAATGAAAAAAAAAGAATGAAACAATGCAGGAGGAATTTACTTCACATATTTAGAAAATATGGAATTGAGGAAACACTAAGGACAATGCTAACTTATGTAACAACCCTATGTCCTGCTTTTTTAGGAATGGATATTTTTAGACTTTTAAATTATGGTTATACATAATGGCTATGAAAGCTAAAATGGAAACAATGTGATGATGTAATTATGTTTCATTTTATTAAATTAATAAATGATATTTCTCATGAATATTTTGCTAAGAGCACTAAAGTATTAGATATTTATTTACAGCTCATGAAAAGTTGTTGAGTGATTAAAGTGCACATGGTGTAACTTCTCTAAAACTCTCCTAAAAATTCCTAGGAGAAAGATATTAAAAATATTAACATAATGGGAGATAAATATTACATTAATCACTTATCTCAAGACAAATTATAAGTGGTATGAAAAGAAAAATAAAGCATCCTCCTCAAGATGCTCCTAATTTACATCCTCTTAAGCTGCATAAATTTAATATTGGTTCTCATCAGAAATATAAACTAGCATCCATAGGAGATTATTGAGATGAGAAAAAAACTAAAGAAATATTTGACCTCCTCAAGGAGTGTGACGACTTATTTCCCACATCTATAATAGAGATAAAATGAATTAAAGGATATATGAGTGAAATAAACATATTTTGAAACCATATGCACAACTAATGAAGCATGATTCATATCGGTTGAACCCGGGAGTTAAGGATAAGGTTAAGAAAGAAATTGACAAAATGCTTATAGAAAGGATTATTTTTTGTGTACATGAAGTTTATTGGAGAATTCCTATAGTTATCCGAGATAAGAAGGACTCTGATGAGATATAGGTTTTTGCATGCTAACAAAATTTGAATAATGCATGTGTTCATGACACCTTCCCTACTCCATTTAGTGATGAGGTCTTGGACAATGTTTTAGGACACAATACCTATTATTTTACAGATGGTTTTTCAAGCTATCATCATGTTAGGATTCTAGAATAGGAAAAGAGGAATACCACTTTCATTAAAGAATGGGGATCCTTTTCATACCATGTAATGCCATTTGGATTCAATAATGCCCCTAGAGTTTTCTCTGGTATTGTCATTACATCCTTTAAGGAATACATAAATAGGTTTATGGATGTGTATATGTATGATTGTAGTATCTATAGTCTATTGAAGAAACATGAAATTCTACTCAAAGTAATGTTTGATTGATGTAGAAAACTAAAATTTTCCCTCGATCTAGAGAAGTGTATCTTTTGCTTGGAATTTGGAAATTTATTGGGGCATATTATCTAGAAATATTGTGTATTAATTGGTGCAACTAAAGTTAATGTAATTTTTAACATGCCACGTCCAACGATAATGAAGAAACTCAAATCTACTTTCTGATATACAACCTATTAATATATGTTCATTCATAAATATGCTTCTATAATTGCTCCACTTGAGTAACATTTGAAAAAAATGGAATATTTTGTATGGAATCCTCAGTATGATGTTGCATTTGAAACATTAAAGGATAAATTGGAAATTGATCATATCTTAGTTACCGTAACTGGAGTAAGGACTTTCATGTCCATATCAATTCTTGCGCAACTACTCTTGTGTTTTTTCTTGTGTAACGAGGAGAAGGGAACCTAGATCATATGATATATGTTTCTAGTACAAAGTTATCTACCATGTAGTACAATTATACTACAACTTAACAAGAGTATTTGGTCATGGTCTATTCTCTTCATAAGTTCTACCATTATTTATTGGTAGGTCATTTTAGGTTTTTCATAGACCCTTCAACTTTGAAGTATCTAATGAATAATCATGTCTTGGAGTAACAAATTTGCCTATGGTTTTTTTCTGCTTCTAAAGCTATATTTTGAAGTCATTGTGAAACCTAGATGATTCGGTGTGGGATCTAATCATATTTCTTGATTAGAGTGAGGATAATTTAGGGTTTATACTAATTACTAGCTTTTGGATGCTAATTTTATTTGAATTAAAGTTGTTCTTGATTACTTAGATGATACTGTAGTTTTTTTAACTACTGGTATTTTCCCTAAGGGTTACTACACAACAAAAAAGAGGAATATTGTAATTACAGAAGTTGATTATGAGCTTATTGTAGGAAAGTTATACAAATTGGCCCTTGACAATATTCGTTGCAAATATGTGTTCAGTCGTGAAAATGATGATATTCTATGGGAGTGTCATAGTGTATACTCCATTTTATTTGGTGTATGGAAAAGAAGTGTGGTCCCTATGAAATTCCTTATTTCTAATTTATACATTTCACAAGCCACCAATATTACAGATGAATATTGAATCATGGAATGACTCCATGAGTTATAGAAATTAAATGAACATACATTTTTAGTATACTTTCATCAAAGTGTAGAAACATAGTGGTAAAAGGCAAGGCATGATCACCACATCAAGATTTTTTTTTTTTTTTGTTGGGGTATAAGTTCTTCCTTGTGATAGAAAAAACTTGAAACATCTAGGGTAAATCCAAAGGAATTATTTTGGGTCATTCATAGATTCAGAAATTAGATATTCAGGAGTTTTCAAACTTGCATCAATTGATGGTATTATTTGGCCTAGTTAGGTGGATGGTGCTTTCATGAACGTCTATAATGGCCCTTAATTCATATCGTTATGTTGCTCTCTGTTCAGAAGCATAGATTGGGTATTATGTTAGGGTTATTCATTTTTTTTAATTGTGTTAGTATAATTTTTATTTCTTTGAGTTGTGTCAGTAATATTTTATTTTTTTGTTGTGTTATAGTGCAATCTATTGTGGTTGGGAAGGTATAGCCTATGTTACTTAGTTGTTAGTCAGTGTCTCTCAGTTATGCGCCTATTATCTTAAGTCATCCCTACTATAAAAATTTTACCTTTTAAGTTGGATATCACCTTTTATTTATATCCACGATATCATCTCCTTTTTGAGCCTGTCTTATCTGAATTTTTGATCGATGATATGGCACCTTGGGATATGGGTTTCTATCACAATTATTTTTTCGAAGTGATTTTTGATTTGGTGTGTCCTTTACATACCTATTAAATATTTAATTGGGAAAATTTCTATCGGGATTTGATAGGAGTTGTCTATACATATCAACAGTGGCTTCCTTGTCACTTATTTTCTTTCAAGTTCTTCCTTGAGTTTCTTCCTTGGTGTCTCAGTTGGATCCTTCAGTTGGAGCCTCTAGCTCGTAATTTATAGCATCATCCATTTTTTTCACATGTCTATTTTCACAAGAGTATCTATATGTGTTGTGCTCTCAACTCTTTTAGCTCTCATGAATTGTCTGACCCTCAAGTTCAACCTATTGAAGACTTGCATGGAGAATATGAGAAAGCCACTATGGTTGATAATGACTTCACTTATCATGCCCTTTTTCTAGTTTTGAGACCAAATGTGTATGTGTAGTACACCTAAGAGATTTTTAGAAAGATTGTTCCATAATTCAATCCCTCATTCTAGTTGTTGCAGTATTCCACTCTCCCCATTATTTAGGAATTGATGGTGTTTGAAACTACAAGAGAGGTTTGTCGGTGTACCAAGATTTTAACTATCAGAATTCACAATGGTTGATTGTGGCTGGATAAAGAATATCATGCCCATGTCCATGATATTCATAAGTTGACAAGATTATACATGGAGGGAGAATACATTTTAACCACATTCAAAGGCCCGTCTAAACATAGTAAGAAAATGGGCTCCGCTAATCTATATTCCAAGTATGATACTGAACATCAAGGACTTCGACTAGCCATAGACTTTATCAACAATGAAAAAATAAATTTTTCCACATCTTATCACATGGAAATTCACCTATCATTACACTAAAGGTCAGTGCATGCTCATCCCTATATTTATCACTGAATTTTGTGCACAAGGCATTCAATTAAATTGGTGTAGATATATTCTCGATGATTTTTTCCAAACTTGTGAGCATTTTTATAAAAAAATGGATTGTCAAATTTATGGGTAAGTTCTCGTTGTTTTCACCATGATGAAATGACATGCCCCCTGTGGTTGTGATATACATGCATCTTTAGATGTATAGGCCGTAGCTCATAATTTTGACCCCTAGAAGATCCATTCACATGCCTCTAATATTTCATTCAATGAAAACACCTTTGGTAATTGGTAAAAAAAACTCGATACCACCACCACTCAAAATTTTGTTGATCAAACAAATACTTTGTTGCAAAAGTGGTTGGATCGCTTGGATGTATATAACTCCTTCCCTTACTATGGTATCTAAATTTTTCTTGATTTGGGTTGTTCATTGAATGCATGATCATCTGCATAAGAAAATTATTGACTAACACTACTAGGAAAATAACTTCTAGCAGAGGTTATGACGAAGGCTTTTATTGTTATAAAGTTGGCATAAATTGTCAGAAAAACATCCACTAAAAAATTTTTTTTCCACAGTATACTTTTTAGAGGAGCTTATAATAGAACTTCATCACACCTGAAAAAAGTAGGTGTTCAGAGGTTTTAGCAGATGTATTTTTAGCGGTGCGCTTCATGGAAAAATACCACTAGTGTGCTAAATATATAAAGGCATCAGGGCTGCATACATAAGAAAAATCATCAAGGATTTGAATATAAAGAACGCCATTACATGAAATGTATATTTCATCAATGCGTACATATTAAGAAATTTCCACGAGGCATTATTTTCTGAAAGGGCATCGGGGAAATAAAAAAAATATTGCAGACGTGGTGCTTTTATTTAAACTCATCGCTTCGATGCATGTGGTTTGTAAAAAAACATTGGCGTGTTATTGATATAAAATACTTGGTGTTTTTAATTTTCATAATGCACCAAGGAAGGAGATAATATTATTTAGCATCACGATGTTAGTTCTATGAAAGTGTTGGTGCTTTAAGAAATACAATGCACTTGAGTGTTAATTGCAAACAATACTTGTGCATGAATAATTAAATTCCTCGGTGTTGTGTTTTTCATAAAAGGCACCAACCATGTAAAAAAATTCCATAACAATGCTTCTAGATAACATAACGCACTAGTCCATGTTTATATTATGGATGCACCAGTTTTTTGTATGAGATTTTCTCTTTTTTAAAAACATCCACATGTGACAGTGTAATTATTGTGAATTTTTATATATGTTATTCATTGAAAAATTGAAACATATCTTATAAAAATAGTCATATAACTTAAATTTTGATTACTGCATTTTTATATGATGTTTGGATTAATTTTTTATATTTTCAGATTTCATATATTTTCATTATAATATTTAATCATCAATGTATTTAATATGTGTTGTAACATTTCACAACAACATTGGATAACACAATAGAATAAATTAAAATGTATTTTATTATATATAAATAAGAGGATATTTTTCATACAAAATGGGATTTTTATTGGTAACCCAATTTCTTTCAATTGGTACAATATTTCCATTACATTAAACAAATTTTTTTATTTTCACAAAAACATATTTTAGAAAATACAACAGCTTGCATAAATATCCAGATAGATCATCATTCTTCACTAGAACTTATCTTAGTGCTCGAGCTACTTCCATTTCTTGGGTTATTTGGACAAATTATTTTTTGATTGCATCATTTGTCTTCATCTTCTAGATCTTGATATATCTGCAAACATAAAAATAAAGTGTAATGAGTGTATCTACATTGGTGATAATAATGAAAATTGAAATAGATAATATATATCAATGTGTATCCAATAACAATGTACCGTAGCAAGAAGTGACTCATGAACTATACACATTGCATCAAACCATGGCTCATGCCTTCTTGCAACAACTCTTCTCTTGGTGTAGTTCTACACTTTGTTTCATGTATCTTTTATACCCCATTATAAATAATAGAGTTAATATAAAGGATTTTATTGTTCTATTAATTACAATCCTAGACAATTAAAACAAAATTTATACTTAGAAATTCCACAATTAATTTTTGATATTCCAACATATACTCACAACACATATTTAACCTAATGTCAATCAATTCTTCTAATGTCTCTTCTTTGTATGTTAGAACCTATTCAAATACATTCAAGGATCGTTGTTTCAATACCACTTAAAATATATAAAACTGAAACCTTGGGTTCTTATAAGGAGATATTAACAATTACTCACAAACTTTGATATCAACCCTTTTCTTCCCTGTCATCCTATTTTACATGTTGAATGAGTTTCATTTTGTTTTCTTTCCTGCAAGAAAATACTTGAATAGTAGTAATTAATGCTAAATTATTTGTTTATATGTACAAAGTTAATCATTATTACATACATTTGTAGCACATTGTTGTTGATATGGCTCCTCCTATGATGCAATTATGTCCATTTATTTGACCATATCCCTATACACATTTTTGGACATTACTACTGACATGTTTTACATATCAGCTCATTGATCCTTTGGGATTTTCATAATCTTCCTCAAAAAAGTAATCAAATATTTTTATATTGATATATGAAAACTAAATATGACAAAATTTATATTAATGAATGAATTGTTTGTAGCAATATATACATATAATTCTAAAAAATAGTTTTAAATAGGAATATTGTCTTTTGAATGATTATTTTTTGTTGTTGTATGTTTCTTCTATTGCAAGTCTGATGGGTCTCATTGACCATTTATCTTGAAACACTTCCTGTAATTTTGATATAATTTGGTGCTTATAATCATTGGATTGAGTTTTGTATTATAATTGGAAATTACATCTATACGTTAATTCCACTATATTCCTCCTAGTTTTGTAAAAATATTTCCCCCTTTCATTTAACTCAAACTCCATTACAAATGAGCTAAGGACCTATTCATCACAATTTATATGTTCTATAGTTTTTCTTTTCTTAGAATGAAAACGATTTTTTCCTTCGTTGTTGTTCCCTCTAGAATATTAAACCTATATGGATTAATGTATTTTTTAATACATATTATCTAATATTATTAAGTATGTTATTGATGAAAATTAAAAAAGAAAAAAAATACATGTTGAATAATAGTTTTTCATTCACATGATTAATCCTTCTGTAATTTTTCTATCAAGATTTGACCTTCTCCATTTGATATCTGTACATGACAAACGTTAACACATACATATTATTTAAGCTTACATATAGTTCAAATATATTAATTTATAAATAATTTACAAATAAGTTGTCTTCTTTTCTTTTTTGAATGTCCTATCATTGTGTCGATCAATATTTTTGTTACTTGACATATTCTCAAACATTTTTGATCAATATGTAACCTGTACCATTCAATAGAGGAACAATTAAATATATTTTATACTTAAATTAAATACTTTTAAGCCAAAAAGTGCTTTGGTAATGGGTGTAGTTATTTGAATAAACACATCAATGCATTTAATGTAATAAACACACTCGATGTTTAATTATTCAACACCAAAAATGAAATTTGATTTTTTAAAATAATTTTAAATTATCATGGTGCTATTTGGAAGAGGTGCACTAGTGTGTGATATTACAATGGGTGCATTGATACAAAAAATGGACCGGGCTGACATGATTGGTGCGATGTGTGATTATATAAGCATCGTGAGAACCAATGTGTTATATTATATAGGTATTACTACAAAACATACATTGTTTTTAATAAAAATGGACAGCGGTAACAAGGATTGGATCTAATTCAATATGTGATCACCATACTTTACATGTCAAACACCCTATATATAGTAAGCACACACACCCACTAAATATAAAATGTGTAAAGTGAAAAACCCTAATTGTTAAGTGGTAGAGAGAGTTAAACCCTCAGGTGAAATTTTGTAGTCACATAAGCAAGATGAAGCAAGGGTTTAAGGTAAGTATTGATTATATATATATATATATATATATATATATATATATATATATATATATATATATATATATATTTTATTTTTTTTTATTTTTTTATTTTTTTTATTTTTCTGAATTTTAATTAAATCTAAAGAGGATCAGAGAGAATAATACTTTTTACTAGTAAAATCAATACTATTTTTTTTATTATCCATTGTTTTTAATTTTTAATTAATTAATTTAACTAATTTATTTTTCTATTTTTCCTAAATTTTGGATAAATCTAAAAATGTAAGATTTTTTGACACTAAAATCTAAAATTTTTGTGATGTATGGTTTAGAGTGAATCACCATACCTTTTAAATTTTGATGTTTCTATAGTTCCAAAATATTTTTTTACTCCACACTGCTCCGAGTATGTGTCTCTTGCAAACGATCTCTCTTTTAATTAAACCCTAACAAAAATTGTAAAATTTTTTATTAGTAAAATCAACAATAAAATTTAAAATTTTTACTATGCAGAGTTCTGAGTGAATCACCATACCTTACACATTTTGATCTTATGAATAGTTTTGTTGCTCCAAATTATTTTTTTGATGCACAATGCTCCCGGTACGCCTCTCTTGCAAATAAATACCTTCAAATATTGGGAAAAATAATGAAATGGTGAACAAACTTTTACTATTAAAGAAAAAAAAAAAATCATGATTTTCCTTCCACATAATATGAACATCAATGTGTTCCATAGTTAAGAGAATTGGTGAGTTTACAAGTAAAACACACTGAAATACTCAGGGCGCGAAGTTTTCTAAACACAACCACACGATAATTTATTTTTTTATTTTTAAATAGTGAAAGAGTGTGGTTAATATTTTAATACAATGGTGTGGTTTGTATTTAAATGCATTGGTTTTTAATAGTTATAAGAGAAACAACATGGTAGAATTTTTTTTCCAAATCCCATAAACAAGTGCGGACTGATGTTGTTTTAACTTAAACACATTGATGTTGCTTTTTAAAAGAGCACTAATGTTATGAAACAATTTTTATTTTTTGAAACACCAGAAACTTGTGCAATTATTATTTAAGCACATCCGTGTTATATGTCCACATAAGAACATCAATAGGGTTTGAAAGGTATCTAATCATTTTTTCATAAAATGGCATATTCATCTCAAATTATCCTTCAAGATGCATCAACATGAGTTACAATAGTTCATAGTATACATTTTTCACTTAAAGTCACTTTATTCTTGATAAATTGTTTGAAACTATATTAAAATTAAAATTTTGGTTATATTGTTCTCAAATTAATTTTAGATATGTACACAAAATTTTATTTTTGATTTTCCTCAAATGTAGGGAGAAAATATCATAATATTAAATGGTTGATTCTTCAAATTCCATCTTGTTCCATATTGCTTATCAAATTTCTTTGCTAAGTTCTCCCTTTCCATCTCAAGTAAGTTCATATTTTATTTATATTTTGATTATCTAATTGACTATTTTTTTTCCTTATTCGATGTAAATTTGAATAAAAATGTATCCAAATTTTCAAGATATAGGTTTGTAATCGAGTTTAGATGTAGAAAATATTCCTCCATTTAAAAAATGTTAGAAGCTCTTATCAGCGGAAGCATATCAGAAGTAGTTGGTATATGAAAATAGGCAACCACTTCACACTTCCAATTGGAACATGGAATCTTCTAGCCACAATCGTGGAACAACAATGGTAATAATTGTTTGGTATTTTCTAATTTCAAAAATCTAATTGTATTGACGTTTGCATTAATATCATTGATGTACTAATGCTCAATATTTTTTGAAATTAGGATTCTAGTCATGATGAGAAACACACCTACCATCTTCCAATGCACCCTACTACAATGTCAAATCGAGAGAATGGTGCATTAAGAAAAATACTTGAGGGGAAAGAATAAAAATAATCGGTTAAGCAACCATCCATTCAATTCCCACTACATGGAGATTCAACAATTATGAATGACTACAACAATAGTATTTCTTCATCACAAGTTGGAAGTGGAGGAATTCCAATAGATTTTTTTAAGGATGGTTACGTACTTGTTACAAATATCATGGAGGAAATGTTGTTAGATGAATCCAAGAGTGATGAGATAGGGGATGATGATTCTATCATTGATACCTTATTTAAAACCATAAAATAGGCTTCCACCACACCTCTCTTTGGACTTGGAAATAATTCAAAGTCTACTCATCTGGGGAAATTGATGTTATTGTACAACTTGAAAGAAAATTTGGGGACGTCAAAATGTATTTCTCTCGATAATATTGAGGTATTTTACCTGCATGATCAATGAAGTTCCTTATATTTTGTCACACAATCAAAATTAATAATGGTCAATTTTATAAACGTTAAATATTTAAATTGTACACATAAATTGTACACATATATTTCCACCAATTGTAGGTTATTAAAATATAAGGCTATTTTGAATGATAATATATTTTGGGTAGCTGCAAAGAGGCAAACCAATTGTTGAAAATATAGGTGTTGAGTATATATCATATCATGCATGTACAAATGATTGTATTATATATAGAGGAGAATATGTAGACAAAGAGATATGTATTGAATGTGAAATGACATGTATAGTAATTAAAATGAAATGGTAAATCACATGGTTCTCCTCATAAGATATTGAGGCACATGTTTTTAATCCCAATGATTAAAAAGCTATTTAATTGCAAAGAATTAGCTATGTTGCATAGATGGCACACCTTACATAGAAGTGAGTCCAGAGTCATGTGAATTGCAAATGGATAGACATGAATGGTGTCAACCCATATTCCCTCCAAAACACTAATGACACTATTTGGCTTGTCATACTTATCAAAAAAGATATACCCCCATGGTTTTCTGTGAAGAATGAACATCTTATGTTGGCACTCATAGTCCTCAGTATATTCAAACAATGAATAATATGGATTTCTACTTACAACCATTGGTATATGAATTAAAGGAATTATGGGAAGGGATACATGTGTACGATGCATAAATACCTATCACAATAGAGAGGAGTTTTATGTTATAAGGCATATGTGCTTACACCATACTTGATTATCCAGGCTTAGGTTTTTTCTCTAGTAAATTACATTTTTCTTGATTTGTTTATATATGTAACAACATTGTTTTGTATATTAATTTAATTCAATTCATTTTTTTATATTCATGGTCACTAACATGCCATGTATACTTTTATCACTCATTAAGTTGTGAAACATTTCTTGATAGGTTCATACAGGTCACTCACCAAATGGATAAGGTCTCCTAAGCCATTTCAATGTGGTATAAGAAACATTTTTCATTTATAAGCCTATCCTAAGTTTTATGATCACCTTCATTTATGTAATTTTAGTAAAATCAGTCCCATATCTTATCAATTTTCATTCCCCATACATTTAAACTCAAAAGTGCACACTTGTCATATTTTTAGATTTCCGTAGCATTTTATACAGGAAAACTGCAGATTTCGCTACGAAACCTCCTAATAGTTTTGTAGCGAATCTGTTAGAAGCCTAACTGTTCTTCCTAGGAGAATTTGTTTTCTGACATGGCATGTCAGAGTTGTATGAAGTTTCATTTTCTGATTATAGTAGTAAAGGTGGAGGTCATTCAAGGTTGTTATGGTAAAATTCAAATGTACATAGTCGTGTTTTATGTCATCATTACCATATTTTACTTGCATGTGCTATGCATGAAGCTTGAGCTTTCAAATAAAATTTTAAACCTCACCTCAATTAATGTTTTTTCATATTGTGGTTTATCCTTGCATGTGAATCAATCCCTGGAGAGCTGCTTCATCGAGCCAACCAGGTTGCTGTCAAATTTGAATTCTGTAGGTGTTATCAACAAGTGAGGAAGTGAATATTATAAATTATCAATGGCTACAAGAAAGAAAAAAAATAAGGGTGGCCATTGTCACAGGTATGAGCCCATGGATATGAAATTACTCAATGAATACCCTACTGTTATGGAGGTTTTCATAACGACTGGTTTCTTGCAATTCTTCCATAGGTTGTAGGGTTTCCATTTACATGTTTCAAAGTATTTTTCCACCAGCTTCAGAGGAACAACATAAAAGGTTGGAATTATGAACCTTACAGTGACACAAGAGAGCATATCATCAGCTACAGTAATCCCTAAAGGTGGTGAATAGTGGTTTAAAGGTATCAAATTCACAATGCATGATTGTAAAGAGTTTATCAAGCAACAACACAGTGAAGTTGATTTGAAAAATGCTAACCCTAGGAGTTTTATGAAGGAGAATTATGCAAAACCATTAATGGTCATTCAAAAATATTTTACCTGTGAAGGTAGATTTCACATGGTCTACTCATACCATCTCAATCTTCTTCTACAGTTTGTACGTAAGACGTCACTTGGCTTGCCTTTATATTTATACAAAATTTTAGGGAAAATGTTAGATAAGGTTCAAATTAAGACTTAGGGAAATGAGACATATATTTTTCATCATGGTCTAATTAAGTTGTTAGTGTTAGAAGAATTGAGAAGGTTAGACAGATATTGGATTTATTTCTTGTTTATGAGTGGTTATGAAATTCTTGTGGTCACTCCAAAGAAAACCTCAAAACCTAGAAATACTTAATCACCAACCGTGGCAGAAGAAGTTGAAGAAAAAATAGATCATCTCCTGTAGAACCAGTGAACATGGGAGAAGAACCTTTGCAAGATACTGTCACCCCTCAAGCAACACCTACAAAATAAAAAGATTCAATTAGCAAACAAGGCAGAAAGAGGATCACTAGAAGCCAAACATTGGCTAAAGGAAATTTTGAGGATATCCTTCATGCAATTGACATTGAAGAGTCACCAATTGTGCAAGCTGAATACATTGAAGATGGTTGAAGAAAAGTAAAGAAAGGTATGACTGTTAAGAAACTAGATTTTGCAGGTGATGATGCTGGTTTTATATTTTAGCCAAGGAAGCCAATGACCAGACATGAAAATAAGTTCATGGAAAGCAAAGAGATTGAGAAAATCAATGAAGCTACTCAGCCAACAAGCATCATAGATTTATCTCCATCAGTAAAGGAGGAAGTGGTTATCAGGTAGAGAAAGGGAAAAGTGAGGATAATTGAAAAATTAGAAATAGAAACCCTCAAAGAGCAGTTGAAGGAAGCATGTAGAGAGATATCAGTTTTGAAGCTAGAGGTAAAGAAGCACAAAGCTGAGAAGGTTAAATTTGAAAAGATGAGGAAAATATGGGATGAGAAAGTCATAAGTGTTTCAAAAAATTTGGGCAATGCAGAAGTGTTGATGAAATGGACTCAACCATTAAGAGCGGAGGTAAAACAGATGAAATTTCACTTACAATCCAAAAATAGAGAATTAAAATATCAAGTGGAAGATCTTCAGGAGAAGTTGGATTTGATTCAAGTGGAGTTAGAAAAGAAAGGGTTGAAGATGAGAGTGGTAGAAGAACCCATTAGCCAATTAATTGAAAATGAATAAGAAACACCAAAAGAGTAAAAAATTGAGTTGAAACAAGTTTGAGGAGGTTCCTGGCTTTCAAAAAACCTAAATTTTGCATATGGAGAACAATTTTTCAAGAAAGTTAGAAAAACAACAAATTTTGGTTTCTTAGATAGTTTCGTAGCGTGCTTCAGGCTTGAGGCCACAAAAATGCTATGAAAATTCGGAAGTTGCATTTTTCCTTAGAATTCAATTTTGTCAAGTATTATGGAGGGAAATTGATTTTTTTCAAGGTTTCTTAGCATAGTAAAGGTGTTTTAATAGCAAAGGTGGCAAGGAGATAGGTGAAAAGGCAGATTTTCATACACTACGAAAACTTGCTACGAAATTGCCTAAACTACCTTGTTTCGTAGCAAGAGGTTTTTTGAATATTTTTAGTGTTCCAACATCACACCAATAAGCTAGAGACCTCCAACATGTTAGTGGGACATCTCAGAAAGACTCATTACTCAAAAGGAGTGTCACACATTGAGCTCAACAGGTAGAACAGTGATGAAATTGAAGGTTATCCATCCCTAAAAAGCAGGATTGTGTTTTACATATCTAGGGGTGTTTTAAATATGTAAAGTGATGGTGAATTGTCCCTCGAACATATAATATCTATTATGTAATTGTTCCACTATTATAAAACCGAATGTAATAAATAGGAGAGAAATTCCTATTAGGAGTTTGACTTCTTAAAGGATAACTGTGCTTTTTCTGTTTCAAGTAAGTAGTTTCAGTTATGATAGGTGTCAGAGTTAGAGTTCTAAGATCTAGCTAGCTAGGCAGATTATTTACATTGTAAAGAATGTTTATTTAAATATTTAACATCAAAGAGAAAATGATCAGAGAATATTGCACCGAATTGCTTCTTGTATGTTTTTGTCCATTATCAGTAATATACAGTGACATTCTACTTCCAGACCTAAGATTCTCAAGAGGTGTTTAATGTGTTATTTCTCTATATATTTATGTCTAATCACTTGCAGTGAATTTTATCTCTAATTACTCAAAATTGATGTTTTCATTCTCTGACCTCCTTTAGGGGTGAAATTATTGTGTTTTCCTTATATTGTGTGTGTGAAACATCTTTATTAAAGACCTCTATCTGCCTCAACTTCCATGTGAAGAACCACTGCCACTAAGAGTACTGATGTTGACTCCATAGCCCAATGGTAGCAAGCCTTAATTTTTCAACCCGCAATCATACAAAACCAAGCCACAATTCATAGAGTTAGCCATCTTGTATTATCTTTATTGAAAATCATAAGCCCCCTTGAGAGAGCCCTCTCAAATTGAAGAGGCTAGTATTCAGTTACAAGTGGTTTGAAAGAGTTACATTGAGTTCATTAATGAGCAACCAATCAAGAGTTACATTGAGTTCATTAATGAGAAACCAATCAAGAGTTACATTGAGTTCACAGATCTTGTAACAAAAGGGTATCATGGCTGGAAATGTTGTGGAACTTCTTTGAAGGGTAGGTGGGTTGAATACCTATGAAAGGTAGTGTAGGATTGATCCAGGTTATTCCTACCAAAATAACATCCTTAAAGAAGATCAATTTTCACTTTCAATGATAAATCAAGGAGAACCCAAAGGCCTGCAATAATGACACTAGATGAATGACTTAGAGCATATGGGAGAGAAAAGGAGAAGGATATTGTAGAATTATTTGATTCAAATGGGGAGCCTATGTTCGATGATCTAGAATTATTCGACACTTATGTTAAGAAATTACACATTGGGATGAAAGGAAATAGGTATTTTATGAGCTCCCATATTGGGAGCATGTTAATGTTTCGCACTTACTAGATCTCATTCATATATTTAAAAATGTTTATTCCTTTATGGAGGAAAATATCATTGAAACAAAGTGACACATTGGCTATTAGGAGAGATCTTATTTGTTAAAAAAAACTAAAAATAAACATTGGCCAAGACAAGAAACTCGATGATAGAGTATTCCCTCTTGGTATTTCAAAGAATATGATATCCCATGGATTTTAAAGAAACATTATATTACTATGGAAAAAAAAATTATAATTGGTGTGAAGATATGTTATTTATATGGGTTTTAACTATGGCTCTGCTTCATTTTGGAAGACCATTTGTTGGGATTGAAATCATATCACAATTTGAAACTTCTAAGAGTACATTTTTCAAAAACATGATTTTACTATATGCTATTAATTTTATGGAATGTGATGTTTTATAATTAATTTTTGTATAATGTACTATCATTAGGGGAATTTTGAGGTCTAAAATGGGCCTTTTCAGAAAAATTTACAACAAAAATAAATTTTATAAGAATCAATAGGATTAAAGATGATGATGTCAACCATGGGGGATGATTCACCATTTCTTAAATAAAAGGGTAAAAAAATTAAAAAAAATTAAAAAATAATAAAACTACTTTTTCAACTCATATTTTCAAATTATCTTCCAAGTTTTTACTCAAATTTTGAGCGGGAGTACACGTTGGATGGAAAATTTAATTCCTCATCCGAGGAGTACCCATGTTGCATACTTTCGATGGACCCTACTATGTGAAAAATGAGAAATACATGAAAAATTGTGATTGCAATCATGTTTTTCATGTTTTTCATATTTTTTGTGTAGTAGGGTCCATCGAAAGCATGCAACATCTGTACTCCTTGGATGATGAATTAAATTTTGCATCCAACGAGTACTCCAGCTCGAAATTTTAGTAAAATCTTTGGGAGATAAGCTGAAAATATGAGTTGAAAAAGTAGTTTTTTCTTTTTTCCCTCTAAAATTTGATGATGTCATCAAATATTATTTTATTATTTCCACTATTATTTTATAATTTCCTTAGGAGGCCCATTTTAGACCTTAAAATTCCCCTAATGTTACTTTTCATTTTCATTATCCTTTGCTCGTGTGTGGGTGTGTGAAACATGAATTCACCCAAGACTTACTACATTCCATATATAAATTATTATCAATTGTATGTTGGATAACATCAAAGGAGTTTGATATGGCTAGCATTCGATGATGGAGTCAAGATATAGCTAATATTTTTTGTATGTTTGAGAAGCAACTGCCAACAAGTTAGATTGAATTGTAGGCTCATCTTCTAATTCACCTAATAGATGAGGTTGAATTAGTTGGGGTGTTTTCTTGTCATAGGATGTTCTTATTAGAGAGGTACATGAAGAAATTTTAAGCCTTTTTTCGAAAAATGGAAAAAAACCAAGGGGTCTATGATAAAGGGATACATATTATATGCATTTTTTTATTATTCCAATGAGTACATCAAGCATATTGACAACAAAATAGGTGTGATGATTTGGGACAATGACAGGGATGAAGAAAATATACAAGAAACACTTCTCCAAATGAATTTTTTTTACCCTCTCCATCCTTCCTTATATTAATCTTGTTTCAGAAGAGTTTGATTCATATATGTAGGGAATGTCTAAACATTTTAGAAAGAAAGGAAAACATCAAAAAGGAAAATAAAAAGAACGAAAAGGAAGAAAAGGGAGAAGGCAATGGGATGTGGGCCTCCCCTGCATTTAAAATCTAATGGTTAAATAGAGGGCATCTTCTGGAAGGATCACTGTCCATTTCAAGGCCTCCCAACTCTAGTGAGACTTTGACGGGATGACAAGTGTCGCCATTAAGCCAAGGCCTACCCCTTGTAGATTCAAAGTAAAAAAGGGAAGTGTCGTGGATCAATGACTAGGATTGATTCCAGGGGGTCGAGCTACACTCCAAAACTCGTTGAGGCACCTCGCCGGAGGACAGTAACTAGGCATGCCACCCATCATGATAGCATGAGAGAAAATTCAAAAATTAGAGACCACTCGTCAAGAGAGCATGGCACGCGAGTGTGCACCACTCAAGAATTAGTCACTGCTCTCCACTTCTCATCTAATATGAGAGTTCCATTTGTCACCTCCACGTCACCCCTCATTTTTCCTTCCTATACCCCTCAGTAAATGGATTGTTCCCATTCAAATTTTCCTACATTTTTTTTTTCTTCCTATTTACTGATGTTATTCACCTGAAGGTTGCTTTCAAATAAAAGAGGAGAAGGTTAATTCAAGAGCCCTTCATTTATAGAATGAAGGTTTCAATTATTTAATTGTGAAACTGCAGTTATATCCAAATTAAAAAGCTTCTATAGAGGCCATTATCCAAGGCTCACAGTCACAAATTCAATCATTGAGGAAAAGAAATAAGGTTCCTATAACAGAGTATTTGCAAATAAAATATTCGGACCAAGTATACAATTAAAAGGAAATACTAACCAAATAATTGATAGAGATAAACAATGAGGTGGTGTCTCTCAAGAAGAATGTTGTAGAGCTTCAACAAATAATAAATTCTCCTATTTGTGCTATGATTATGTCATAAAACCCACAAAACCCCAGAGAAAAATTGATGAAATATATTACTAATTTACAATTGCTAGAGAGAGAGCTAAATAAAATATAAATCTACCTCGAAAATACCAAGTACCTGCTCTCAAAAAAAATTTGGGGCCCTTGTTTTGAAAATGAAATAGTTTTGACTCGCGGAGAATAGGGAGTGAAACCATGGTAGATAGGGAGTTTTCACAGTTGCATAGAGCTGGAGAACAGGTGGCACGACAGTTGTAGAAGATCGGCACAGATGGTATGGATGAGCGAGAGGGACAGGCAGTGGAACTCCCAGTGATCAGGGAGATGTGACAAACAACAAATCATGAAAGGAGGTAAAATTGATAGTCACGTTGGCAAAGGAAAGAATAGGCAATCAGCTAGCGGACATAGGAGGTTGGTGAAGTATAGGGCTGAGGAAGATAGCCATAGGAGAGCTCTGTTCTGTTCGGTTATGTTCTATTCTTTAGATGTTGTAATCCATCCTTCTGTAATCTACTCTGAGGAGTAATGTAACTGTCTACTATTGATAATGAAATATACTTATATCTATGTTTGATGTCCTGAGTTCTGTGTTAAGCATTTGGTTACAATGAATGTATTTCCTACTTTTAAATTTATAATTATGGACCCTGAATAAGCTTCATGAGTACTAGCATCTTGTGCAAGGTAGCTAAATCTGTTTGCAATTCGTGGTTATCTCTGTTTTTCTCTATAGTTGTGATCAGTCGATATATGATCTGTTCCTAACCTTAATAAGGTCACAGCATGCCTCAGGTGAGAATATTTGCTCTTCAGAGTAGGGTGAAAATGCTGACTTGGTGCTAGAATACAGCAGAAACCTTGTTGGCCTCTCTCCGGAACCTGGGTCTTACTGGGAGATATTCTTTCTTGCCAACAAATGGTTCCATTTCCGGGACCTAAAATTTCATTTAGGAGCTAGATCATGCTTTCACAGATATTTGAGAGATAAATAGAAAGCTGGTGGGATAACCAATTAGATCAGTTCATAGCATAGCAATATGAGTTGAGACAACAGAGGGAAAAAATTGTTAAGAATCGGGTTCTATTCTCTGAATCTGTGAGTGACCTCTACAAAATTTTCAGGGGAAAGTTTCTAGAGGAACTCTATAATTGGTTGTGAAAAATAAAATTCAAGACAGTACAAGGGAGGCCGCGTAATATATGTCGCAAGTGGTTGAATGTGGATCTGGTACCACTCCATCGGTTGGATATCGATTTCACCCAAACTGTAGATTTCTGGGTGAAATCTACCTTGGAAGGATATATAGTGGAATTCGTGGCTGAGTGTTACCAGTCCTTTTCAAAAGCAGAGGATGCATTCATATGTAGATTGCAAGGAGAGATGTTGAAGGAGATTCCTTTATGGCTCAAAGCTTTAATGGTAGATAAGGGATTGATGAAATTTCAAAAATTTGAGATGGAGACTTAAACCTCCAGTACTGGGGGAAGAAGTTGAGGGAGATATTCTACAAGTAAGTTGGAAGTGGGAATAGGGATATGGATGACAAGACCTCCAGTAGGTTTAGAAAGTGATGAGCACATCAGAGGGCACAGATCGCTGAGAAGTGGCGGGAAAGGGTAATGAAGCAGTAAGAGAAATAGGAAAGTAGTCGATAGGACAAGGAGAAGGCGACATAGATTACCAAGGAGATGGAAGGTAAAATGGAATCCCAAGGAATAGGAGGGACCATCAAGGAAGTCAAGCAAGTGTATAGGAGCCCAGCCCAAAGAGAAAATGGAGAAAAGTCCAACAAGGAGAACGCGCACCCCGAGGAGATGTCCGATGTGGAGTTGCATGCTGTGATTGAGTAGCTTTTCCAAGAGGGGCCAACACCCATCACTCAAGGTAACTCTATTCCCCAAAGCACAAATAGCTCTAGTCCCAACCTTCACCTGGTACTCTATTAGCCACTAGGTGAAATATTTGTTAAGTTACGAGAGTTTATTAAGTTGAATGTTGTTCAGTTTACAAAAAATATACCTACTATAAATAGTGCTGGTAATATAATTTCACAGCCAGGGAATGGAGGTTTCATTCTAGTACCATCCATGCAAATAAGTATCGCGGGATCATTTACCCGATACCCAAAGTTCTGTGGGAGGGACAATGAAGATGTGGAGCAACACTGGTATCTTTGCGAAGCCATATGGAGGGCTTGGGAGACACCAGAGGTGGTTAAGTTGATCGAATTTCATACTAATCTAAGGTAGAAAGCTCTTTGCTAGTTTATAAAATGGTCTGAAGCTCATCCTACCCCAGCGATAGACGATGTGAAGAAAGAATTTATGAAAGAGTTTAAGTTACCTTAGACAGATCAACAAGGTTTATCAGAGATGTGGGAGATTAAACATCGAGAAGGTGAAACCGCTTGGGATTTGATGAGAAGGTTCAAGGATGAGGTTGGAAAATTGAGTTACCCAATCGATCTGAATCATCAGAGAGTTTGGTTTATCAAGGCCCTTCTTTCGTTGACAAGAACTCCATTAACACAACTGAATATTGATACATTACAAGATGCATTGGATCAAGCTATGAAGATAGAGGCTATAGCAGGGTATCCGGAGGCATTCAAAGGAGGAGCATCATCTCAAGATCCTTCCATATTAGGGTTATAGCATGAGATAGCTAGTCTAATGAAAAATTTGAAAGATATTCAACCAGTACGACCTGCAATACCCAATGTATGGTGTACGCATTTTCTGATGGAGGGATACATGGTCACTGAATGTCCAAGGTTACGGGGATAGAATATTGGGTCGTCAACTGCAAGGACACAAGGGACTCCACTAGTAGGGGGATTTGCATAGATAAAAATTGAAGGGATATATCTATCGCAACCCCACTTCCCAAGGTTCCCTATGCAACAGAATCAAGCTGCAACTAAATACTGCGAGATATGCAAAAGCATGGGTCATACACACCACCTATGCCCAATTTTATAAAAATACTCCAACATTCCAAACAATGTATATTCTGAGTTCTGTGCTTCCACAATGAACAATACAGAGAAGTGTAGATCCATGGATGCACTAGTGGAATGATTGGACAGGCCATCATATAGAGTGAATGAGGCTCCTAAGGGACGAGGAGGAGGAATGAGAGGAGGCAGAGCTGGGGGAAGAGGACCATTAAGATGTTACAATTGTGGAAAATAGGGCCACGTAGCCAGGGAATTTCCACTTCCCAAATGACCATGGTGCTCTCAATGCAGAGTCAACACACGTTACTAAAGATTGCCTAGAATTAATTAAAATATGGGAAGAAAGAGCCAGAAAAAGAGGAACAAATATGGTAAATGCAGAGTCGAGAATAGTAGAGGCTCAGGCTATGTAAAACATAGCCATAGTAACATGGGGAGGAAAGAAAACAAGGGAATATGCACAGAATCTAGACCCGATAAAGCTGATAAAGCCATCATCTCCAAAACCGGTGTTCAGGTAGGAGAGATAGAAGCAATATTTTAAAGAAACAATGGAAGCATTTGCCCAACTTGGGGGATAAAAGGCATTGAGTTACCGCAAATCACTGTAGACAACGGGAAATAGACTAATACAAGCACAATGATTGAAGAATGGTTCCTGCTATTTTTAAAAATAGTAACCAATGCACCGATGCTAGAGTGATTGAAACAAAACCTAGAGATAGTGGTGCAGGAAAACACAGAGCTGGAGGAGTCAACTAACTCAACCCAGAAATATATACAGAGAATCAAAATAAATAAGAAAAGAACAAGAAAATAATTTCGTGTAAGAACTCAAGTCGCGGGATTCCAAATTAACGACGCCATGCTTGAACTAGAGTTAGATGTCAACATTCTGCCAAGGAATACATGGGAAGCATTGGGGAGAGAAAAGCTAACATACTCACCAATCCAAATCTGCATGGAAAACTAGTACTTCATTGTGCCTATTGGCAGGCTGGAAGAAGTCGAAGTCGATGTTGCGGGGGCAAAGACATACACAAGCTTCGAGGTGATAGAAATTATGGGCGATAAGGATCCCTATCTAGAATTATTGGGGATAGACTTGGCTTTCGAGAACTATGCATTGATTAATTTGAAAAAGGAACTGATGATATTTGAAGACGGGAAGTCAGATTCATTCAGCCACTGGACCCACATCAAGGACCCTGATACATAGAAACTATCGACAATAGAGAGGATGCTCAACTTCTCAATCATCTCTATCAGATGAGAGCAGGGAAATGAGAATATTATATCAACCCAACAACGGGGGGAATTATAATCTGGAGAAGTGTTCAAAGCTTAGACTTGGGCTTAGAAATAGAATGGGATGATTTGTAGCATGGAGGATACAAGACTAATACAAGAAGATTTTCTAACATCTGAAGAATCAACTTGATCAGAACTGAGGTAAGAGAATACACGACTTTATCAAATATGAATGGTGCAAATACATTCATTGCAAAAATAGAGGATAAAGTATTAGTGAAACATAGAGTCCCGCTCATGGATGTGGCTCTACAATCCACGTTAGCAAGGTGGTGGAGCAACCACCACAACTCTCTGTTGTGATGGGAGGGGGTTGCAGCGGTGCTGAAAGCCAGATTCAAAGAAGAGGAAGGACCACAATTAAATGAAAAGTACCAAGAAGATTCTAATCCCATTAAACATTTACAATTGTGTGAGGGCCAATGGAAGAAAGCAGGGTACCCAGAACATCTGTGGACACAAAATTTTGTGCATTCACTAGATTCGATTCCACAGGCTTGGTACTTAACTGAAGAGAATAAAAGAGGAACTGGTACCTGCCAATAAGTTGCGGATAAGTTTACACAATGATTTTCCTTTGAAGGAGGAACAAAATTAGTCACACAGGTCTTACAGGCCATCAAAAGTGTATTGTTCTTCTCAAAAATTCAGGAAGATGAAGACCAACTGCTCTTGAAACAGAGTATCAAACAATCAGTGGCCTGCAAAAATATAGACAGTGAGATGGACGATGAGGATCTAGAAGACCTTAGACACCTATATTTTGAAGAAAATAAAGGAGAACAAAACATACAAGAAGAACCTATAGCATAGGGAATCCATCTACTGCTGCTGAAGACAAAGAAGCTAAACATTGGAACATGAGAAAACCCCAAACTTGTGTCAATTGGTGACTACTGGGATGCAGAAACAACTAAAGAGATCTCTAATCTTCTACAGGAATATGAGGACTTATTCCTATCCTCAGTAGCAAATCTAAGAGGAATAAAAGGAGACATGGGGGAAATGCGTGTAATTTTGAAGCCCGACACAAGACCAGTAATGCATAGACCATACTGTTTGAATCCAAGAGTGAATGAGAAAGTCAAGGCAGAGATTGATAAAATGATGAAAGAAGGGTTGATTTTTCCGGTGGAAGAAGAAGAGTGGGTGAGTCCTATATTCATACAAATTAAAAAGGAAAATTCTGAGATTCGAGTATGTGTTGAATATAGGAGCCTCAACAATGCATGCATACATGATCCATTCCCCACTCCGTTCAGTGATGAGGTGCTCGACAATGTTGCAGGGAATTAATATTATTCATTTACGGATGGATTTTCAGGATACCATCAAGTTAGGATAGCTGAAGAAGATAAGAAGAAAACAACTTTGACAACTGAATGGGGCTCATTTGCATATCATGTAATGCCCTTCGGGTTGAAAAATGCACCGGCAGTATTTTCACTGATTGTGATAACAACATTTCAGGAATACATCCATAAATTCTTGGAGGTTTATATGGATGACTGGACAATTTACAACTTGTCGAAGAATCATGCAACACTTTTAAGGATAATGTTCAACAGATGCAGACAACTCCAGATTTCACTCAATCTTTAGAAGTGTATCTTCGTAGTACCTTTTGGGATGTTGCTCGGACATGTTGTTTTTAAACAAGGTGTTTGTGTGGATCCAACAAAAGTGTCAGTTATAATCAACATAGAGGCACCAGAAACTGTGAAATAGTTGAGATCACCGCTAGGCCATACTAGGTACCACAAAAAATTCATCCGAAACTATGAAAAAATAACAGCCCCATTGGAGAAGCTGTTTTGGAAATTGGAGAAATTCATTTGGAAAATAGAGTGTACTACTGCCCTCAATACATTGAAAGAAAAATTGGCAATTTCACCCATATTAGTTCATCCTAATTGGGACAAGAAATTCCACGTCCATATTGACGCCTCCAGCATTGCACTAGGAGCAGTTCTATCTCAACCAGGAGAAAATTAAATCGATCATCTAGTCTACTTTGCAAGCAGGAAGCTATCAAGAGCTGAAAGGAACTACACCAAAATAGAATGAAAAGCTTTAGCAATGGTGAATTCCCTTCAGAAATTTTGCCATTACCTATTTGGAGGTATGTACAAATTCTTCAAGGACCATTCAACATTAAAGTACCTAGTTAAAAAATTGGTCCTTGAAGAAAGGATTTGTAGATGGCTCCTACTGTTTCAAGAGTTCACCTTTGAAGTGATAGTGAAACTAGGAAGACTGAACATGGGTTCTAACCATTTATCAAGGCTGGAAAATGGAGAAAATAGAGGGTCCCTAGATGATCAGCTACTAGACGCTTATCTCTTTAGAGTAGAATCCATCCAAGATTAGTTAGATCAAATAGAAATCTATCTAGAAACAGGACAGTGCCCGACTGAATATACAACGACTCAGATAAGACATCTGGTAGTCAGGGAAACAGAGTATTAGTTAATAGTAGGACAGTTATATAAGATGGCGTTAGACCAAATCTTGCGGAGATGTGTCCTAGACCATGAAAGGGTGGATACACTGTGGGAGTGTCATTGGGGAGTTGTGGGAGGACACATCAGTGCAAAATCCACCACAACAAAGATATTACAAGCAGGCTTATGGTGGCCCACAGTACACAAGGATAGTAAAGAATTTGTAAAGAAACGCTACATCTGTCATAGAATGGGACGTCCATGACATAGAGATGAGCTACCTCTTCACCTCATGAAAGCATTGCAGCCATTTGAGAAGTGGTTCGTTGATTATATAGGACCAATAGCGTCTGTTTCAAGACATTCACAGGCCAGGTACACCATTACCACAAAAAATTATCTTACCATATGGGCAGAAGTTGTAGTATTGAAGGATTTCATGATAGAAAAAAAATCCATGTTCATTTTTGAAAATATCATTGGCAGATTTGGCTCCCCCAGAAGTCTAACCAGTGACCAAGGTACACACTTCATCAATGCAACAATCAAATCTCTATTAGAAAATTTCATGGTACAACATCATAAGAGCAGTCCATACCATCCCAAGGAAAATGGGACAATTGAAGAATTTAATAATATTCTCGAGAAGGGAATAACAAAGATATGCAATGCTAATCAAGGTGACTGGGATGAGTGCATAATGAAAACCTTATGGGTGTAGAGGACAACTATGAAAATAATGAACAACCAAAATCCCTCCCACCTAGTGTATGGGAGAGAAGTAGTGGTACATGCTAAATTTATCATACTGAGCCTGCTAATCACATCAACACTACACTTAACAGAGGAAAAATCATTGAAGGAGCGACTACATGAGCTACAAGAACTTGAAGAGGACAGTTTCTAGTGGAGTTTCATTAGACTTTACAAAAAGACAAGCAGAAAGCTTGGCATGGCCGTCATATCAAACATAAGACATTTATGGTCAGAGGAAAAGTTTTACTATATGACAAGAAGTTCCAAAAGTTCCTAGGTAAACTTAGAATGCATTGGATAGGACCGTACCATGTGATTGAAATCCAAGATTCAGGAGCAGTTCGGTTAGCGCAATTGGACAACCAAGTATTACCAGGATGGGTAAATAGCGCACACCTGAAGCCTTATCACGAGTAAGTTTCATTATTTCCTTTTCAAATAACTCTGGCAACCTAGAGGAGTGAGTAGGGTAGAATAGAGTAGGTAGATTCAATAACTCTCTCGCACCAGAGAAGAGAATAGATAGGAATCCCAATAAAGAACAAATTGCAATAAGCAGAGGAATCTCATAGTTGCGATGCGGAGACCGCATCGCAACCGATTGTGGTCGGGTGGAGGGTAGTGTCCAGCGTATAATCCATGTCATAGAGCCAAATGTGTCAAACATCATTCCGTCATCATGACCCATCATACCCATTTCAGTCTGTATGATTACCCATATTTGATAATTAACTGTCGTAATTAGTAACATCCATACCATAATAAATTTTCAATACTAGGCCATAATCATTACCCATCACATCTGCCCAAATCATGAAGTTACAGTTAGCCATGTCAGAACACACCTCACCGCAGTAAATAATTGCACAATTATAGCCACAAGGGAGGTAGGAAAAAATTAATTAGCTATGGGGTCTTATAAAACTCATTTGTGCCAGTTACATTACTTAACCCGCATGAAAGAAGAAAGCATGAGAATGCCAAAGAATTCTGAGTTAGAACAAGAAACAACAGCAGTAACAACGAGCGAAAGATCATCATAAGAAGTCCAGAGAGTGCATCCAGTAGCAGGAATTTATAGAGAAAGAGAAGGGATAACACTGCTAGTGTACAAAAGAAGATCAAAGATGACCAAGATAACACCAGAAGTCGTCGAGCCTGAGCTCGATGAGAGAATTTAGAGAATGGAATCACTAGTGGGAAAATATGACAATGTGTCATTGATCGACACAGACTTAACGAATTCTTACTAGTTTCCAGTGATGAAGAGGTAGGTCTACATAGAAAATTATGCTATGGAAGAAGGAGAGGAAGCAGAAAGATTGAACCCAGAGTTGAGAGGTATCCAACAGTCAACAATATTAAATTTAAGGAACCTCCTAGTGTTCAAAACCACAAGAGTAGCAATGTAATGTATGGAACTCCCGCTGAGCAGAATCTAGAATGGGTCACTATGGTTAGGAAGGGAGATACCAATACATGCAGAAGTTATTCACAAGCTGACGAGATTATCAGCAGAAGGAAGGGATGTTTCCACTGCATTCCAGACTGTCTCCATGAGAGCAAAGAAGGCGGCAGATTGCGACTATTATAAGAAATATGACACTAAAAGAGGAGGGAATAGGGCAAAGATAGATCCTGTAAATAGGCCAGCAGTTAAGTTTGCCTGTTACCTGATTGCAGGCAAGACCACGAGGCACTATACGAAGGGTGAATGCACCCTCTACACCATTTTAGTTGCAGAACACTGCCTCCAAGGAACCCAGCTGAATTGGTGTACATTTCTACTGAATGAACTGTTCGAAGCCAATGAGGATAACTACAAAAAAGCCTCTGGTTTCATTTACGACTACCTTATGATGGCATTTTCAATGTGGAAATGGACTTTCCCAGGAGTCAGACAACCCATGAAACTCACAAGTGGTCATCTGATGGCAATGAAGTTTACGGCCTGGAAGTTCTTGGGAGACCCCAACAGCAAAGAGGTAAAAAAAGAGGCGTTCACATTCTGGTACAGGAAAATGGTGGACATGGTGGCGAGTCAGCAAAGGGTCCCAAGGAGTTTTATAGATAGTTATTCTGCTCAGATATGGTTTTGGGTCAGTCACAAGCAGACCTACATCTGAGCCACCTACATGGATGAAAACACATTTAAAATAAGGCCGTTTAAGTTTCAAGTTGATGAGAAAGAATTACACACCGAAGTCTGTTCATGGCCAAGCGTGGAAATGTAGATTAGAAGTGGAATCCATCACTACTCGTTTGAGGGCATGCTGCCAAAACCACTACTAGGAGAGACATCAGATGAGACACTGAGCAAAGTGTCTTGGCTACAGCTCACACCAGTACTACAGGAGCTGGACACAAGAGTAAAGGTCTTCAATCGGGTAATACAGACTCTCACCAGTGCTTCTCCTCTGTTTCCTATGTTTTTAGAATTTCAGGCTTCAAATTCTACATCACCTTCCAATGTTGCACCCATACTCATTGCCCTGCCATCCACCATGTTTAATTCACCCCCAACAACCACTATAGTTCAAATCCGAAAGAATAAGGCACCCAAACCACTCGTTTCTATTCATAAGGCCAAGAAATCAAGAGTCTCAGTGCCTAAAAAAAAATTTATCTCACTGAGGAAGATCAAACGTAACCTATGGATATGGGAGCACCAATTCAAGAGGAGCCAGAAGTGGATCCCCAGGAAACATTTGAGCTACCTGTGTTCAATTCATTTTCAGTTTTGAATGTTCAAATTTCATCACCACCCCATACTCACACCTATTCTCCTCATACTCACCGGTGCTCACCCCACACGTCATTTACTTCCAGAGACCATTCCACCCACACCACATCCACATCAGCAACCATTTCAGACCCAGTCAAGAAAATAAGGAAGAAAAATGGAGACACTAAGGTAGAGGTTAATTCAAGTACGACTATGGTACCTGAGGTTAACCAACCTCAGGTGGGACAAAGAAATTTTCTGGACCTATTAGTGTGTGGGGGATTATTCACCGCAAACATAATGCCCTTTCCCATGGAGCTGAACCCTTTTCAGCAAGAAAATTTGATACTGCAATAGGTTCAACCAACCACAAGAATGAATGACCCAGGGAATCAGATGCCGCAACAAAACCAACTAATGTCACCACATGAGAACTTAGCCAGAACAATAGCCAGTGGTCAACCACTCAGATAAAGACCGCCAAACCAAGATGTGTCTGGGGCTGAGAGTATGCACACCTGGGGCACAAAAAAACTGTACAATTTCATCCATTGTGTGGCACAATAGGAATAAGGACTACACGATGACCTATAGCATAGGTTTGAACAACAAAAATTACAAATCAATGCGCTTACTGAAGAGTGCAATCATTTAAAATGAGAAAAGGACAGTCTGCAGAAACAACTGGATAAGGTGATAGATATTTTCAAGGATCTTTGGCCAACAGTAATGGATCAGGATGACAAGACACTGAGGGACATATTGGCTTGAACCATGGTTGACCATTCCATCTGTGTGAAGATAACATGTTCAAATATCAATAGGGAAAATCAACAACTGAAGGAATCACTCATGACTAGATCGACATTACCAAATCCTTCCATCATATACGCCGAGAAGGTCACTGAGAAGCAGAAACAAGAAACCGGGATGAATGAAACCCTGGGAACCATGGTAAAAGAAGCTTAAAATATTTTGAAGCACTTACACGAGTTTTCAACCTTGTTAACTATGAAGGCTCAACAAATCTCGGCATAACTGCAGCAAGTCTCACAAGAAATAAAGGAGGCCATAGACCCTGTTGGCATTAACCAGTTGTACAATCAAGCGGAGGAACTAGAGACCAAAATATAGAAGATCGAAAAGAATTTAGCTTCCACCAAGAAAGTCCTCTGAGAACTGAGACAACCAGTAAATAATACTGCAGAGACAATACAACAAATGGCAGCTGAGGCCAAAATGAAAATTAAGGAAGTATTCAACAAGCTACCAGCCATTGCAGGAGAAAAGGAAGAGGAATAAATTTCCACAGAAATAGACTAGCTCATGAAGGAATGGAAACAAGCCATTAACGACTTCGGCAAACTCAAATCCTTAGAGTTGGAAAAGGTTCCAGAGTTGGGGCCCTTGTTTGGACAGGGAGAGGAAACGAGGAAGACATGGCTAGCCACAGAGGTAGGCAAACCAATGGATATTGAGGCAGCAGAAAAGGATTGACTCGGGACGATTCAATAACATGTGTTCGGGGTTTTTTGGGGCCCTTGTTTTGAAAATGAAATGGTTTTCAGACGCAGAGAACATCTGGCGGAGTGCAACCATAGTAGATAGGGAGTTGTCACGGTTGTAGAGAGCCAAAGAACAGGTGGTGTGGAATTTGCGGAAAACTAGCACATATGACAGGGATGAGTGACAAGGACATGCAGTGGAACTCCCAATGATCAGGGAGATGCAGCAAACAAAAAAGAAGGAAAGTAGGGAAAACTGGTAGGCGTGTTGGCAAAGGAAAAAATAGGCAATCAGCCAGCGGAGACAGGAGGTTGGTGCAGTAGAGGGCTGAGGAAGAGATCCGTAGGAGAGCTCTGTTATGTTTGGTTCTGTTTTGTTCGGTTATGTTCTATAGATGGTGTAATCCATATTTCTGTAATCAACTCTGAGGAGTAATGTAGTTGTCTACTATTGATAATGGAATATAATTCTATCTGTGTTTGATGTCCCAAATTCCATGTTAAGAATTTGGTTACGATGAATGTATTGCCCACTTTTAAATTTTAATCATCCATCCTAAATATTCTTCATGAGTAGCATCTTGTGGAAGGTAGCTAAATTAGTTTGCAGTTCCTGGTTCTGTCTGTTTTTCTCTATAGTTTTGATTATTTGATATCTGATCTGTTCCTAACCTTAATAAGGCCATTACATGCCCCAGGTGAGACTCTCTACTCTTTAGAGTAGGGTGAAAATTTTGGTGTGGTGGTAGACTACTGCAGAAACCTTGTTGGCCTCTCTCTTGAACCGGGGTCTTACTCAAAGACCTTCTTTCTTGCCAGCAACAATGAGAAATATCTTGAGACAACTAGGGGAAGCGAGAGCATGCCAACAACAAATTTCAAGTTGCACATCACAAGATTAAAGAGCTAAATAATCAGTTGGAAGGTGATATGTCTCTCATCCAAATAAGACAAATCACATGGGATGAAATTATTTTTTAGGTGAAACAAATATGGGAGCTATTGAGTCAAATTATACACTTATAATTTTCCAATCATAAATTTTCAACCTAGGGTAGGTAAGCGTGTGAGATATTATGCAAAATATATGCAAGATGATTACTCGAAGTGTTCATAAATTAAATATTCATACACACACAAACTAATGCCTCTTTCCTACAAATCTCGATATTGTTTATATGGACCATGAAAAGATAAAAGATAAAATTACAACAATCAGGAAACCAACTTAAACAATCGTAAATCCAAGCTTTGATCAAATGAAATTAAGACATTAACATAATAAACTTAATCATTTAATCAATTAACAATCTTCTACTTAGATTGTAGAAAGAATGCATTACCTATGTAAAATAATTATTGTTGCATAAAAAAAATTAAATACACACACACTGTGTTGCAAGAGTTGTGAGCGAAGGGGGCCCTCCCTCACTGAAAACACCTTTAAAACTCAAAGAGGTTGCTCAGTGTTGGGAAAAATACTCAGAGGGGGGGGGGCTTGAATCAGTATTTTTTTTGCATTAATAAAATCTTTACCTTTTCTTTCTAAGAACCCATACGCTACTTTGCTGAAGCCAGCTAGCATATATACGCGGATATCCTTTACAGAACTCGCGTATGATCAGAGATTTAATTATGCATTCAATTCTTAACTCAGATCATTGCATTATTCATTCATCAGATATTTCAGAAAAGAGTAAACAGGTGCATAAATAATAGAATAATCATCACACATAGTCAACACACATGAACACCAGGATTTTTAGGTGGAAACCCAATTCGGGAGAAAACCACCGCTGCCGTCGTCTCAGTCTTCAATATTTATTATAAAGAAAAACGTCTTGCAATCATGTACTGGTGCAGACTCATACTAGCACGTAGGCACCCACCTGCAGAAAGCTACAACCTTCTCTCGTTTACCAGCCTCACCTGGAAGGGAGCTACTACCCCCTGATCTTAGCACCAGCCTCTGCTGGCATAAAGCTTCTACATTCAGACTGAAGGCTTCAACCCTTAGATCCACTGCAGACCACGTTTCATCAATTTTCAAACTGGATCAAGCAGCTCCAATACAACCCTTCACTTATCAATAAACATACTTAGCCCAATGCTTCAAACCGAACTATGAAACCACTGTAACCAGAATATCAGAGTTAACCCAGACTTCAGAATCAATATGCAGAAACACATTCAACCTTGAGCAACCATTAGATCAGATATCATATGCACTTTTATTCAATGAGACCCCCGTATATACGCGCTTTTCATAAAGCTAACTCGCGTATACATCTGTGCATTTACTAGAATAACCCTAACTGTCCATACCCGACTTTGTTGAAACAGATCCGCGTATACACACGCTTTTCACGAACTGAACCTGCATATAGATCTATAAAAGATAAACTTTGCTCAACAGATCAGATCTATGAACTTACCTAGAATTCTTCAAGTTCTTCAGCAGATTTGTGCCAGGTCTTCATCACTTCTTTTCAGATCATTCAAGAGATTCTCCATTTCTAGATCTAGAGATCTTTAACCTTCACCATGTTTATAGAAGCATCATAGAATCAGATCTATCAATTAAGAGCAGAGTTCAACCATGTAGATATACTTCAGAGTGAAGTATTCATTAAAGCTCAGACATATGCCCCCTCTTGCACAATGAATTTATTCTCCTTATATAGGTTTACCCTTTTTCAATACCATGAGCCAAAACCACACCACTTCCGATGGTATTCCTGGACGGGACCAAATATACAATCCAACGCTCAATACAATGGGTCAATACCATGGTAGAAATCCCTGGTTTTATTAATTTAGAGCGCAATTAAGCATACGCGACTTAGCACGTACTTTTCTGCGTACATACGCTACTTCCCCTAGACAAACCCGTGTATTCCTTGAGACACACACTTTTCATCATTTTTCTAGCACATACTGAAATTCCTTTCATCATTACAACTGAGTTTCTCTGTAGACACATCATATCTCATCAGATTTACATCATTACCAAGTTCATCAAGTCAATAGTAACTTCATCAAGTAGGTTGCCATCATCTTCATCAAGTAGGTTGCCATCAAGGACAACACATTGCATCATATTGCCAACAATCTCCCCCTTTGGACTTGATGGCAACCACGTTGGCATTTTATCACCACAACAGATATATACATTAAGCATAACCATTATTCTCCCCTTATTCAAACACCATGTCACTCTCCCCCTTTGACATCAAGGGCAAAGGGCGGATCAAAACCAACACAAGGTTTTTCTCCTCATGTAGATCTAAGCGCTGTAGATCTGATGT
This sequence comes from Pinus albicaulis, assembly GCA_034641835.2. NCBI lineage: Eukaryota > Viridiplantae > Streptophyta > Pinopsida > Pinales > Pinaceae > Pinus > Pinus albicaulis. The sequence continues at coordinate 1,156,282,801 of CM076583.1, read as the reverse complement.
ACATTGAAGTTACCATGCTCCCCCTGAGTTCATGCTGAATGTTCAAACATATTTTCAATGAAGTACATGACTCTCCTTCCTATCACCAAGGACTCATAATTACATCAAAGATCCAACCAAGTGGATTTACATATGAGACTCAAGTACCCAACCAAGTGGGTTTACATATTTTGACTCAACTACCCAACCAAGTGGGTTTACAAATTTGACTCAAGTCCTTTCATGACTGAATATTACAAAAATTGCATCATAGGTCTCAACATGACCTTTTCATCAAATTACAAATATGACTTTTCATGACCAATATCAGAAGGACCTCAAGAGAGATCAAATTTCAGAACCAACATAATGCCAACAATGCATCATACTCAGTAAGACTAATGCTCCTCCTGAAACTTTGCATCCAATGCATCCTTTCCAAAAGACCAAAGCTCCCCCTTAGCTTGTGCATCCTGAACACTTTCAACAACAAATCATTAAGGCATCTTTAGCCAATATCAGAGAATGAAACAGAAATATAAGAGCTGAAACATCACCAGAGATACCAAACAGCACAATAGCTATGCTGAAAAATGTTGACCCCAATTAAAATTTGTCAGCAACCAACCATACGCGGTTTTCTGTGTATGAACTCGCGTATATACGTGACTGTCTTTCAGGAAACCCACGTATCCAAATTAATCTTCTGAATTTTAATCAGATCTGATCCTCTACATGGCAGAGACTACTCCCAGCTTCTATCTGAGATATTCGAACACTTCCCTGGGCAGAGGTTTGGTAAATATATCAGCAACTTGTTCTTTGGAGGGAACATACTCCAACTTCACCTTTTTTTCAAGCACTTGTTCACGTAGGAAATGATACTTGATGGGAATGTGCTTGGTCTTGGAATGCATAACAGGATTCTTTGAGATACTGATGGCACTTGTATTATCACACATAATGGAAATAGGAGGTGAACATTTGATTTGAAAATCTTGTAAAGTTTGCATCATCCAAAGGAGTTGAGTGCGACAAGATGCGGCAGCCACATATTCTGCTTCTGCTGTAGATAAGGCAATAGAATTTTGCTTCTTGCTGAACCAAGATACTAACCGGGGTCCCATATAAAATGCACCACCACTAGTGCTTTTCTGATCATCAACATTTCCAGCCCAATCTGCATCAGTATAAGCATGAAGAGTAAGATCAACATTCTTTGGATACCATAGTCCAAAGTCTTGAGTTCCTTGCAGATATTTGAATATTATTTTGACAGCCCGAAGGTGAGACTCTTTTGGATTGGCTTGGAATCGTCCAAAAATCCCAACTGCATGCATAATGTCCGGTCTAGTCCCAATGATATAAAGCAGGCTTCCTATCATTGATCTATATTCTGGTTGATTCACTGTGGGAGAGTCATCATGAGAACTGAGATTACATCCAGTTATCATTGGTGTACTTACAAGTTTGCATTCTTCCATGCCATACTTCTTCAGAATTTGCTTAAGATATTTTGCTTGAGATAAGAATATACCATCTATAGTTTGATGCACTTGCAAGCCAAGAAAGAATGTTAGTTCTCCAAGTAAGGACATTTCAAATTCTTGCTGCATGACAGAAGCAAATTTCTGACTCATAGATTCTTCATTACTCCCAAAAATGATATTATCAACATATACAACCACAATCAATAGTTTACCATTTTCAACTTTTGTGTATAAGTTGCTATCAGCAGACCCCTTTGAAAATCCTTGTTGATGAAGATATTTGTCAAGGCGATAATACCATGCCCTTGGAGCTTGTTTGAGACCATATAGAGCCTTTTTATGTTTACAAACAAGATTTTCATCATTTCCCAAAATGAATCCTTCCGGTTGTTCTATATACACTTCTTCTTCTAGATCACCATTGAGAAAAGCAGATTTAACATCCATTTGATAAACTTTGATTTGTTGAAAACTTGAAAAAGAAAGAAACATTCTTATGGCTTCAAGTCTAGCTACAGGAGCAAAAGTTTCTTCAAAGTCTATACCTTCTTGTTGAGTATACCCCTTGCAAACCAGTCTAGCTTTGTTTCTTATAACATCCCCATTCTCATTTAACTTGTTTTTGAATATCCATTTAGTTCCAAGGATATTTTTTTTATGAGGTCTTGGTACTAATTCCCAAGTGTGATTCTTTTCAATTTTATCAAGCTCTTCATTCATGGCTTGAACCCAACATTCATCTTTGCTGGATTGATTGACATTGTGTGGTTCAATAGTGGACAGAAATGCCAGATAGCTAGAGGATCCCACAAGAGTCCTTGTTGTTTGTACACTTGAGGCCTTATCTCCCAAAATTTGAGATTCTGGATGATTCTTTTGAACATATCTGGAAGGAGCCTTTTCAGATAAATCATCTTCATGTTCTTCATTGGGTTAACCATCTATATTATTGCTATTTGAAGCAGAAGGACATATGTCATCATCGTCTACAGCTGTTGTTTGTTTTTCTTCTTTAGGAGCTGCAGGAGACTCATCAATAACAACATCAATACATTCAACAATATTTTGAAGCCTTTTATTGTAACATTTGTATGCTCTGCTTGTAGATGAGTAACCAAGAAGTATCCCTTCATCTGATCTAGGTTCAAACTTTCCAAGCTTTTCATCATTATTTTTAATAAACCATCTACTTCCAAAAACTCTAAAATGCTTCACACAGAGAGAATTACCATACCAGAGTTCATATGGAGTTTTGTCACTATTTACCCGAACATGTGCCTTGTTGAGAATGTTTGCTGCTATATGTGCTGCTTCTTCCCAGAACAATTCAGGAGTTCCAGAATCATCAAGCATAGCTCTAGCCATTTGTTGAATTGTTCTATTCATTCTTTCTACTACGCCATTTTGTTGTGGAGTGCCAGCTACAGAGAACTATCTTTTTATGCCATGTTGTTCACAAAATTCAAAGAATTCATTTGATGTATATTCTCCTCCTCGATCAGATCTAATACACTTGATTTTTAGATCTAATTCATTTTACACCAATGCTTTGAAGATCTGAAAATTTTCAAATGCTTCATCTTTGTGTTTAATCAACCCGACCCAACACATTCTAGAGAAATCATCAATAAATAAGATATAGTATTCTTCCCCACGTGGTGACTTTTTCTTCATAGGTCCACATATGTCAGTATGAATGAGTTCAAGAGGCTTACTTGATGATCCTTCTTTGGCATTAAATTGTACTCTGGTCTGCTTACCGAATTGGCAAGATTTGCATATGATACTCTCTGGTAGAGTAATATTGGGAAGACCACGAACAGCTTGAATTCTGCTTGCTTTGTTGATTTGAGAGAAGTTTAGATGCCCCAACCTTCTATGCCATAGCCAATTTTCTGAATATTTGCTCAAGTAACATTGATCTTTGCAGTTCTTCAATACATACAGGTTGCTTGGAGTTCTTTTCCCTTTTATAATAGTTTTACCTGTATCAAGATCACAAACCACACATTCTTTTGAACTAAAGACAACTTCAGTTCCTTGATCACACATTTGACTTACACTTAATAGGTTATGCCTTAATCCATCCACATACATGGCATCATTAGCCTTCACCTTTGCTTTTAGAAACACAGACCCTTTTCCTTTAATTACAGTAGGAGTATCATTTCCAAATGTAACTTTCTTTTCCTTTTCTAGAGTGTTATATTTAAGAAGTTTTCTTTTATCACCTGTCATGTGTCTTGAGCATCCACTATCAATGTACCATTTATTTTCTTCACCTTCTGCAAATAATGCTATCCCACAATTTTCAACCTGTAATTCCTTCTTTTTCCATACTTTGGAACTTGAAGGAAAATGATGTTTTGGATGGACTTTGCTCCTGCATTCAGATTCTTCATGGCCAAAGTTATTGCAATAAGCACATTAAACTTCATTTTGAAGAGGAGAAAAGTTGCTATAGGTATTCTTCTTTGGTTCAATATTCATCCTTTTCTTTCTTGCTTCTCTTGTCATGATGGTTTTATATGCAACACATTGAACAGCTTTATGACCAAAATTGTGACATGAGAAACATTGTCCATTGAAGTAGAAATTTCTGCGATCATGAAATATTCTATTTGAATTTACCTGTTGGTTGTTGCTCCTTTGAGAGATATCCCTGTTAGTGTTCCTTGAGTTGTGATGATCATGCTTTACCTGTAAAGATTCTTTATTCCCTTGCTGAGTGGCTGAATGTAGTAAACCAGTTGTAGCTGCTTTTAGATAATTTGGAGCTGAAGCATGAGAGGATTCTCCGGTATATCCAAGACCTGTCTTTATAAGAGGAGAACGTTGAACCTTGATAATTTCATCTAAGGTTTCTGATCCTTTAGCAAATCTAAGATTCAGAGTCTTTACTTTCTCAAGTTCTTTTCTTAGACTTACTACTTCACATTCTAAATTCTCATTATGTTTCTTTGCTTCTTCATTCTTCCTTTTCAGAGTCTCTATGATTATTTTACTTTCTTCCAAGCATATTTTGAGTTGATTGTTTTGATCAAGAATATCATTGTCATCTAGAGCATCCATAAAAACATCCTTATCTTCTCTAGAATCATTTTCAAATGCCATGAGAAGTCTAAGATCTTGTTCACATTCTTCCTCACTATCAGATAACCCATGATTGTCTTCATTAGTATAATAACTTTTCTTAGTGCTAGATCGGTTCTTATTCCCTCTTGCTACTTCTTTAACTTTAGCAGATGTTTCTTTATAAGGACACTTTGCAGCATAATGACCAACTCTTCCACAATCAAAACATTTGAAAGGAAGCTTACCTTTGAATCTTCCGGTTCCTAGTTGGAGTCTTCTCACAAAGTTTCCCTCATCTTCTTCTGATATATATCCTGATCCTTCTTTTTGAACTTCTTTCCCTTTTGTAGAAGCTTTAAAAACAGCCTCTTTGACTTCAGATGGTCCTCCTCTCCTCATTTCATATGCAGTCAGTATGCCATGAAGTTGCACCACAATAAGAGTTTGAAGATCCTGTTTTTCTTCAAGAGCAGAGACTTTTGATTCAAATTTTGTTGTTAGCAATCTTAAGATTTTCTCAACCAAAGTAGATTCTACTATTGTTTCTCCCAGGTTTCTCATACGATTTACAATATCATCAAGACGTAAAAAGAAACTAGCAATACTCTCATCATTATGCATTCTCAAATTTTCATATTCAATTTTGATAGTTTGGAGTTTTGCACTTTTTACCTTTGCATCACCTTCATAACCTAGGATGATTTTGTCCCATATTGCCTTTTCTGTATTCAGCTGCATAACCTTGACAAATTCTGATTCAGATAGACTTCCCAATAGTGCATTGACCACCTTTGCATTTGTTTCATAATTCTTTTTTTCCGTTGGATCTGTTGGTACTGCGGCTGGATATTGATATCCTTGTTCAACAATGGCCCATATATCTGCTCCCATAGACTGAAGATAGGATCTCATCCTTATTTTCCAGAAGATTAAATTTCTTCCATTAAAGAGTGGAGGCTTGATAGATGCTGTTCCATCTTGATTGCTCATCTTGCTTGATCTTCCTTCTAGTGGCTAAGCCTTTTTTAGAAGGACCTGGTCTGATTCCAATTGTTGGGAAAAATACTGAGAGGGGGGGGGGTGAATCAGTATTTTAATGCAGACAATAAAATCTTTACTTTTTCTTTCTAAAATCCCATACGCTACTTTGCTGAAGCCAACTAGCGTATATACGCGGATATCCTTTACAGAACTTGCGTATGATCAGAGATTTAATTATGCATTCAATTCTTAACTCAGATCATTGCATTATTCATTCATCAGATATTTCAGAAAAGAGTAAACAGGTGCAGAAAGAACAAAATAATCATCACACATAGTCAACACACATGAACACCAGGATTTTTAGGTGGAAACCCAATTCGGGAGAAAACCACCGCCGTCGTCGTCTCAGTCTTCAATATTTATTATAAAGAAAAACTTCTTACAATCATGTACTGGCGCAGACTCATACCAGCACGCAGGCACCCACCTGCAGAAGGCTACAACCTTCTCTCGTTTACCAGCCACACTTGGAAGGGAGAAACAACCCCCTGCTCTTGTTTACCAGCCTCACTTGGAAGGGAGCTACTACCCTATGATCTTAGCACCAGCCTCTGCTGGCAGAAAGCTTCTACTTTCAGACTGAAGGCTTCAACCCTCAGATCCACTGCATACCACATTTCATCAATTTTCAAACCGGATCAAGCAACTCCAATACAACCCTTCACTTATCAACAAACATACTTAGCCCAATGCTTCAAACAGAACTGTGAAACCACTGTAACCAGAATATCAGAGTTATCCCAGACTTCAGAATCAATATGCAGAAACACATTCAACCTTGAGCAACCATTAGATCAGATATCATACACGCTTTTATTCAATGAGACCCGCGTATATACGCGCTTTTCATAAAGCTAACTCGCGTATACATCTGTGCATTTACCAGAATAATCCTAACTGTCCATACGCGACTTTGTTGAAACAGATCCGCGTATACACGCGCTTTTCACGAACTGAACTTGCGTATAGATCTATAAAAGATAAACTTTTCACAAAAGATCATATCTATGAACTTACCCATATTTCTTCAGGTTCTTTAGCAGATTTGCGCCAGGTCTTCATCACTTCTTTTCAGATCATCCAAGAGATTCACCATTTCTAGATCTAGAGATCTTTAACCTTCACCATGTTTATAGAAGCATCATAGAATCAGATCTATCAATTAAGAGTAGAGTTCAATCATGCAGATATACTTCAGAGTGAAGTATTCATTAAAGCCCAGACCCATGCACCCGTTTGCACAATGAATTTCTTCTCTTTAAATAGATCTAGCCTTTGTTAATACCATGAGCCAAAACCACATTACTTCCAATGGTATTCCTGGACGGGATCTCATAGACATACCAACGCTCAATACAATGGGTCAATACCATGGTAGTAACCCCTGGTTTTACATATTTAGAGTGCATTTTAGCATATGTGACTTGGCACGTACTTTTCCGCGTGCATACGCTACTTCTCCTAGACAAACTCGCGTATGCCTTGAGACACACACTTTTCATCATTGTTCTAGCACATACTGAAATTCATTTCATCATTACAACTGAGT